>JABUQX010041466.1:20000-25000 GCA_015478945.1 Trachelipus rathkii | reverse complement strand
GGGCTATATTTGAGGTTCACTTTGGAAGGTATGTGTGTGTTGAAGGGTTGCATAAAATTTGATGAAATTTGCTGTGGGATGAGATGAAAGATGGGACTAACATAATTTAATTAAATATTAACATAATTTACAGAGTTCTTAATGCAGCATTGGCTGCAAAAGTCCCAAAAATTCACTCCAAGTCCCTTTAAATTGTGTGAAAATTCTGAAAATTTTCAAAAATTTCCCAAAATTCAAAAAATCAACTTCGAACAATTATAACACCTTTTTTCACTCATACTCGATGGGATTAATAGGTGCACCAAATTTTTTGGTTCTACGCCTCATATATACGGAGATACAGAGTGGGCTATTTTTACGTAACCAAAACAGGCGGGTTACATTTAGGTAACAGTACTATATATATATATATATTAGTGATGCTGGTAACATCCGCATCCGCGGAGCATTCGCACATTTTTAAAGATCCGCATCCGCATCCACGCTTTGCTCTGTGGATGTTGCGCGGATGTTTATTGTCGAGATTTGATAAAGAAATTTATAATAAAAATACTTAAGATGAATCTGAACGCAAACTTTAAATGAGAGACATAGGACTCGACTCAACTATGTAATGATGACTAATGATCTCGCAGCATGTTCATAATAATTTGATTCAACAGGGTCTCATGAGATTAGGGATTCCAAAAACATCAGGGCCTCTACAGCTTCTGTCTCCGATATAATACCATTAATCTCAACGCTAAGGAAGCATTTTGAACCATCTTCAAATGAAAATGATGACGGTTTAAAAACAATGAAAGATGTAATAAAACTAGAGCTAGAAAAAGTTTTTTTTTCTGTGGAAATTAATGACTTTACTATTGTAACTTACCTAGTATCCCCATTATAAGCAAGTTTTCGTAAACACAATATTAGAACAAAGTTAAATCGTCACCTTTGTGTTGCCAAGTTGAAAAACTTCAATCCGACCAGCTCTATTAATTCGTCACCCATTAAGGAAAAAAAAAAACGAAATCTACAGAACCAACACCTCCTAGAAATAAAGTCAATAAGCAGATTCACTGGTAATAATTTCTCTCCGTAGTGAGTAAGAACGCGCATGTACCATAAAGATGTAGTCAAATGATTGAAAACTAATCACCAAGAAAAACGACTAGATACAAATGATGATCCTATTAGTTGGTGGAAAGTTAAGCAAAATGTTTACACACGCTTGAGTAAACTTGCAAGGAAATACTTGGCCTGTCCCCAACTAGTGTTCCAAGAGAAGAGAGTATTTAGCAAGCTGGGTAATTGATATAGATCAAAAAAGAAATACAAACTCTCACAGAAAAGGTAGAAAATTGATGTTTCTCAATGCACTAACCTCTCTATTCATTGTTTTTCCGAACTAGCGAAAATGACATCCTATCCTCATTAAAAAATCTCTTTTTCATTAAGGTCGGAGGTTGGGGAAGGAGGTTGGTGGGGTGCATTTAGTTGGATCCCCGACCCACACACTAGGAAAAAATATATAAAGAGATAGTGTCTAAAAATCTAAATATATATATATATATATATATATATAATATATATATATATAATACTATATATATATAAAATAATATAATATAAATATATATTATATTATATCAAACATCCGCATCCCGCGGATGTTCAAACATCCACATCCGCATCCGCGGATGCGAAAAATATGACATTTACCTGCATCACTAAATATATATATATATATATATATATATGATATTATATATAATATTATATATTATATATATATAATATATATATATATATAATATATTTATTATATATATATATATATATATATTAATATATATATATATTTATATATATATTATATATATTATATAATAAAGACAGTTAATCTTATTTTCTACTCAGTGAAGTAATTGGTTAAGAAGTTCAATTTTCTCGGTTTAAAAACTTTTGAAAGTAGAAAAAAAGTTTCCTTTTTGTTTTTATATACTAAAAATAAATAAAGAATAAAAGTGAAAAAAAAATAATCTCGACTGGAAGTGAAGTCTAAGAAAACTTGGAAAGTAACAATATTCTGAGTAACAAAAAGAACTAAATTATATATATAATATAATATATCACTATATATATATATATATATATATATATATATATATATATATATATATATATATATATAGAGATTATATTTATTTATTATATATATATACTATTATATATATATATATATAATATTATATATAACAAAAAACAAGCTTTATACAGAACAAAGACAATCAGTCCATGCAAAGCGTGCTCCGTCCCACAGCAACAGAAGCAAAAAACAGATTGCAGCCAACATGCTGAAAATGCATAGTAGCTTCTGTCCCAGGTTGAAGGGGGGGGGGTCTGGGTAGGAAAGGGGGGTTTAGGGGTATGCCATAGATTTCTAATCTTTTTTTCTTTTATTCCCGTCTCAAAGTTAATACAAAAAGCTCTTTTAATTACTTTTCAAGACCTTTTAAATCAAGTTTAAAAAAGCATCATGAGAATTAATTTATCTCCAACCAATCTTCAGACCGTGAAATTGAGTTTTCAGTTTGACGAATAGTCAAAGAGTATCAAAAAACTCATCATACATGGCTAACTTGCACGTAATTATTTTTAATATAAAACATATTGTCGATGTATACGTAATATATCATATATATATATATATATATATATATATATATTATATAGGCCTATAGGGGTACAACTTATAATTATTTCCGTCCTAGGGGTCCGCGATCAAAAAAGTTTGGAGATCGCTGATATAGTATACAGTAAAGGCAGATATTGTAATATAGTATACAGTTAAATCATATACTGTCATATAGTATAGTTTTATCCAAATCCGTCCGTAGAGAATGTTTGCGCATCTTTAACAACATCATTAACACTAAGCATATAAGATTTATATACCACATGTATAGAAGCGCAAATGTGTTTCTGATGGACTGAGATTGTAACTTAGAAGGCACGTGTAGAAAGATATTGTATGGCTAAACACCCGAAAATCGAGCAAAAATTAAACAATTTGAAAATGCCATATTATATAAATCAGTGCTATAGGTTCTAAAAAAAGTTTCATCTTAACTATAGGTTCTAAATAGGCTCAAAAATAGGTTCTAAAAAAAAGTCATCTTAACTATAGGTTCTAAATAGGTTAAAAAAAACATTAGGTTCTAAAAAAATTCATCTTAACTATAGTACAAAATAAAAGAAAAAAAACGCTGATTTTATCTACATCAAAAAAGTAACTTCAAAGCCTAAATTGTAAATATGAACTTTTTACTCAACTTTTAACAGAGTAATAATTTATATTCCAATTTTGTATCGTACAGCTCAATTTTAAATATTTTACATGTTCATGACAGGTAATTTTTTCTTGACAATGACAGTGAATAGTATTTTTTGATGTTTTTTATTTTCTTATATATATATATATATATATATATATATATTATATAGTATATAATATAATATATATATAAATATATATATATATATATATATATATATATAATATATATATATAATATAATATATATATGAGACATTTATTTATTTCAAACAAGCATAAGGAGTCAAAAATGAATCATATAACTTTAACTTATGGATGATAAAAAAAAAAAGTGAAAAGTGACGCTAAAATGCTTCCTAAACCTAGTAGTGTTAAAATTTAAGAAAAATGGTATTTTAAAACACGGTTTTTTAAACCCTAATGGGTGCCGACCCAAACCTGGGTTGCCGTATCTTCTTTGAGAACAATTTTCTTTGTTTAAATATTAATTTTTAAACCTTCTTTGTGTTTAAAATACCGTGAAAACCACGAAAACATGTGTAGACTGAAGAGTATGTCTATGAGTAGCAACCTTGTTTTAAGAAATATTGCATTTATTTATATAATTACATTATCATTTTTAATTTTAAAATAGACCGATAGGTCGCAAAGTTGATAGTCTGGTTCATTTTGGATCAAGACCAATAAAGATTAAGAACCTCTTACCTAAAGCAACTAAAACCACAAAATAAACTGTCCAAATGCAACCAAAAGTTCAAAAACCACGAAGAACCATTACTTAAAGCCATCAAAACCACAAAAGAACCTCTATCCTAAGGCAACTAAAAAAGCTGCTCTATCTAGTAATGGGAAGGAGAGAAAAGCCTACAAAAGAACTGTCGAGAAAGCTAAACTGTGGAATGTGGATCCCTAAAGCAACCAAAACTATAAAAGAACTAGTCCTAAAATAATCAAAATCGCAAAAGAACTGGTCTTAAAGCAATCAAAACCATAAATGAACTTGTCCTAAACCACAAAACAACTGACATAAAGCAAACAAAACCACAAAAGAATATCTATCCTAAAGCAACCAAAACCACAAAAAAAACTCTTAAAGCAAAAAAAAGACACAACAATCTCAATCCTATAGTAACCAAAGCCATAAAAAACTGTCCTAAAGCAACTAAAACCATAAACGAACCTGTATTAAAGCAACCGAAACCACAAAAGAATCTATCCTATAAGAAGAAAAGAAAAAAAAAAAAGTCCTAAAGTAACCAAAATGAGACAGTTTTTTTAATTCACATGTTCAAATATTTAAAACACCCCCCCCCCCCAAAAAAAAAAAAAAAAAAAAAAAAAAAAAAAAAAACTACTTATTAAATATACAACAAACTATTCAAATTCTTTAACTTTGCTACAAATTCTCTTATCTCTTCATTTCGTGCTAATCGCTCTATTTATTGATCAACTAACTTGATGAATGGGTTATGTGAAATTTTACCTATTTTTGAATTAAAGTAAATTTACAATAAATAGAATAAGATTAGTAATTAATTAATTATCGGATGCATTAAAATAGCAATTATCCTAAATAGTTAATAATAACAAAAATAATAAAAATAAAAATAATAATAATAATAATAATAATAATAATAATAATAATAATAATAAAAATAACAATGATAATGAACAT
>JABUQX010041466.1:0-15000 GCA_015478945.1 Trachelipus rathkii | reverse complement strand
TGCGCTGCTGATGCAATCAGAAAATGTTGACTGATTCTCAGTGGCAAAAACTTTATTCCATTACTTGAGCATTTTGACAACATCACTAATCAACCATAAGCATTAAATCGTGATCTCTGAACCCCACCACAGTCAGACCAGTCTCTCGCCCAAGTTTGATCCTTCCATTTTAGCAATAAATCTAGTTTTAAATAAGGGCACTTAAAAGCAAAAGCTTCAGTGGAAAAATTACACTCGTTGAAGAGCTAAGAAATTCAGTAGAAAAAAAGACTTCTAAAAGGTTCTATGTGATAAATCTTTGTTTGTAGCTACTTTCTTTTAGATCTGCGATTCAAGCTAATTTTTCAACATGAATCAGATGAATCAGTTAAAAAATATGGTCGTTGCAGGCAATGGGAAAGAAATGCATGAAAATTTAGCTCCGAACTCTTCTGCTGACGATGAGTTCACGTAGTGGGGAAAAGTGAAGCTGAGGTTCCATTTTCACTTCTTATAATGGATTGTTTTAAAGAATTGTGGCATCAAAAATCGTCATAAGAAAAGGAAGTGAGAGTGAAAAAAAAGAAAGGCCCATTCTTCTGCGATGTGATTATTGTTACATAAAAGTATAAAATGCTACATACGGAATTACATCATAGAAATAAACAAATATATAAGTTTGCCTACTTTGATCACAGTGAAGACAATGATATTCCTCAATTGGTGGGAAAAACACTGGAAATGTTTTATGAATTTGAAAAAAATAGCAATAAAATACTTTCAGCTCCACCGTCATCAGTCGAACGTGAAAGAATATCTAGAACAGGAGGAAATATTTATGAACCACAAGAAATAAGTTATCCCCTGTGAAAATGGAGAACTGCTAATGTTCTTCATTTTAACCTTAGAGCTTATTCAAATGAAGTTTAGCTTTAATATCTTTAACTACGAAACTTTGCAATGATTTTTCATGTTAATTTATTTTTAATATGTGAATGGGTTCTGCTATAGGTAAGAAATAGTTTACTTTTTTGTTTTATTATTTGTATATAACACTGGTAAACATGAAATTTTTGGACGGGGGTTCGCAATTGATTATTTATTGATGTGCTGATTCCCAAAAATGTAGCCGGTTTTTGCATATCACATCGCATTTGTGAGATATTGTGTGTAACACAGATTTGTTAAAATTTTATGATGTTTTTACCTTTTTCAGAGGGTCTATCAATTATTGGGTATTATATATATATATATATTATTACTATAATATATATATATATATATATATATATATATATATATATATATATATTATATATATATATATATATATATATATATATACTTATATATATTATATATATATATATATATATATACATATATATATATATTAAACTGTCTTTATTTTTTCATACTCCCTCTCTCATCCGTACCGAGTACCCTTACTGGAACCGAAGCAACCATATCTGTTACCGTTGTGTAACAACACACATTTTAAAACTGCTTTGGAAGTGTCAATAAACAGTCGCCACTCCACCTGCATCGTATGCTGGAAGTCCCATAGCGAGTTGTAGGCCTCAACTTCACTGCAATCCACAAGGTTCCATCTGACTGGAAGAGCCCCTCAGCTCTGCTTCTCTGTTGCGATAAAATGTTACTCTTGTGCCATGGATCCAGTAGTCATTTTTCATTTAAATCTGGAAGCCAACAGCTCAGGACAACTTCGGCAAATACAACTCTCCTACAAGAGTTCAGTTAACCCTGGGTGAACAATGACGGCACCATCCGACTGTATTTCAGATGGATGATAGACATCATCCGGTCATTGGCATCCATACATTTAGACGTACTAAAGTTACACATGCTTCCCGAATACTCGACCGCAGTTAACTTGCTTCTACTGTAGATATAATGCGGAAGGTAACGTCTATACAGCCTACTAGTGCGCACATGAATTTTGTCATTCCTAGGCGGAAATGCAAAATAGGGATCCATCGATTGCACGAAAACGAGATGTGAGTTACAGCAAATCCGAGAATATTTATATGGAATCAGCACTTCCGAATTATTATATATCTGCTACATTCCCATCCAAGAAAAATTTCACCTTTTTTTGTTGCTCAGTGTAATTAGCAAGGACTTATTCCCTAAATGGATGACCGACTTTGAAATAACTATTTCCGGCCGAATAGCGAAGTGATTATTTCGGCCGAATATTTCGGTATTCGGACCGAATACTTTTAGCGAATCATGGTATTCGGTATATTCGGCTTTTTTCACTATTCGGCACAATCCCTAATATATATATTATTTATATATATAATAATATATTATATTAATATATATTATACTATATATATATATATATATATATATTATAATATTATATATACTTATATATAAATAGTATATATATTATATATATATAATATATATGGCGTGAGAGGGAAACGAGGGAGCCCAGTCATAAAAAACGTAAAAAGACCCTCAAATGAGAGGACATGTGACACAACTACTAATATTTAACTATCAATTCGTGTTCCGAGAAAAAAAACGAAGAAAGGACAAAGTCGAGGAAAACACACCCCCTCGCCCTCCCCCCCCCCCCCCCCCCCCCCCCCCCTTTCCCCCCTCCCTCCTTTTCCTAAAAAGAGAAAATATTTTTCATTTTTAACCTAGAATCAATGAATGAGAGAAAGAAAATAAAAATCACGTTTTTTTTTTAATGTAAATCTATCTGAATTTAATATATATATATAATATATATAATGATAAATTATAATATATATCTAATATATATCATGATATAGTGATATATATATATATTATATATAATATATATATATATATTATATAGTATATTAATATTATTATATTACTATATATATATATATATATTTACTATAGATATATATATATTATATAGACTTATATATATATATAATATATATATAATTAAGATATATACTATATATAAATATATTACTATTATATATATATATAATATATAAAGGAAAATTTATTACATAAATTAAAGAGAAATATAATCACTGTGCTAACCCCAACTATAAATAAATCCCATTCAATCTATCTATCTAACTTAATAAATATATTAATATCAGAATGAATAAATATATTAAAACCGTGATATTAATCTCCTTCAATATTAACATTGTAAAATTAATGACGGCAAGCGGAGAAGAAAGATAAAGTTTATCTTGCAACTTATTTACTTACTCCTTAATTCCATCTCTTTAGATTAAAAAATATATATATATATACATATATCTATATATATATATATAATATATATATATATATTATATACTATACTAATATTGTGGAGGTGTATAATTATGTGTGGTGTTTTACCCCTCCATCACTCGATACTATATATATATATATATACATATATTATATATATAGTAATATATATAATATATATATATATTTTATATTATATATATATATATAAATATATATTATATTATATATAGGTATTTATATATTTTGATATAAGATTAATCCCCATTATATTATTAATATATATATATTTAATAGAATATATATATATAGACCGGTCCGTCCCGGGTTATATATATATATATATATATATATATATATATATATACTATACTATATATATAATAAGTTTATATTTTTATATATATTATACTCAATGATGTCCGAGATTTTAGTATCGTGATTAGGTTTTATTTTAGTTTTATCTTTTTATGTATGTTATATATATATTATATATATACTTTATATCATATATTCTAATATACCTCACTTATATATTCATACATAGGCTATCTAACTCTATATATATATATAGCTACTTTGTGAATAATAACGACGTTTTTTCTTGTGTTAAAAATCCAAAAAAACCCCACATCAGATAAATACTATACTAGTATTGATTTTCTATTATATTATATTTATTTGAGGTATATTCTCTTTCATGCAGTTTATGTATAGTTGTTTTTAGTAGGAATCTAAATGTAATTGGCAATGTCTTCATGATGGTTTCACATAATAGAACATTGTATGTTTTATTTATTAGTATTGATTTAATTAAGTGCGCAGATAATAATATTATTTATAATTTAATTACTTGAATTAAGATTCAGTAATGTTTAAAAGTGGGATATATTTGTTTTTATTGGTGTTATGTTTACATATAGTTAGTGTCTTTGTAGTGCTTTAATATTCATGTTTTATATATATATATATGTTCTTCTTTATATATATGATTTTTCTATTAAATGGACAGATGAGAGTATATTCATCTATCTACGTAACACGTAGAACTTTCGAAGTGAGTATATATATTTGTTAACTAGTGTGTGATAGTTTTTTTTGAGATTACGATGAAACTAGGAGTTGGGTTAATATACTTAGTGGAAGTCCTGTAACTGTAAGCGAGTAAGTCACTGCAGTGTTTGACTGAGAGACATATTTATCGAACTATTAAGGAATAGTACAATTAATTTAATTTGTTAACGGCTGTAATAACTCTTTTTATACAACCTCGAATTTGTGCTGATAAGATAATCTTTGGTTTTTTTTTCCTGAATATGGCGAAAGAAGGGTTCGCCGTCAGTGTTTATTTTATCTATTATTTGGAAAATTATTTGAATAATATAATTATAAAGTTTAAGATTATATACTCATATGTTATCACATCCGTTTTAATCTAGTATCGCTCAAATCTAGAGATTTAAGTTCTGCCATATAAACTTTCAATAAGAAGAAGATCTAGGCTAAATTAGTTTACTACCTATATTACTAATGTTAGTGAGCTGTTTCTGTTTCGTCGTTTTGATTTTAACTGCTTAATATTTTGTAGCATCTACGTTGCTTAGAATCTGTTTATAGCTTATATAGGTGTAGTAATTATATAGTTAGGAGCTTTCGCTATCTATGTTAATTATATTATATATAGTTAATTAATATTATATATATATTTAGAATTTATTATATATATTAATTATATATATATATATATAGTTATTATTATATTATTATAGATAATATATTCCTCAGTACCTTATATGATAATTATATGCCGATCCAAATTATTATATGATATATATATATATATATTTTAATTATTATTATGTATTCTTAAGGTTGTATAACTTACGAATTTGATGATTATGATAATTTTTCGTGTAATAAATACCATAGCGGATCTGATTTATATAGTATATATATAATGGTGCGCCTTTTAGTGATCAAATCTTAACAATCCTAACCAGGAATTTGGCGAATTAGTAGTTTTCCGTAGAAAGTTATACTGCTCTCTAATCCTTCATATTATTGGTGAAGAAAAATATTGCGTACTAGTTTTTTCTATTATTCCAGATCAGTGTAGAAATCATACACTCAATAACTACCTCGGAACCGTATTCTTTATTACTAAAATTGAAAATATAATAAAAAGAATTAAAATCATAAATTGAAAACTAATATTTTATACAAGAAATTGAAAAAAAAGCATTTAAAAAATACATTTTATTTTTTTCTTTTTTATTTTTTAATAGGAAATTGAAAATGTTCGGCCTAGGTATAGTCTGACTATGGATACGGTGATAAGAAAAGAATTTCGATTTATTCACCGTAGCTCCGTGATTTTTAATTTTATATATAATATTACCTTAATATATATTATATATATTTATTACTAGTTTTAAATGACCACTCATTAACTATATATTTCTATTAGATATTAGAATTTCTTACTATTGATTCGTACCTAGAGGTGTGGGACGCGGTGGATCTCAAATCAAATTGTGCATACCCCACCATACCTTCTTATATTTCTATAGTATCATACTACAACCTTTGAGCCGACTCATTGTATATTGAAGGATTTGATATATTATTAAGTTCGGATAAGTAATTCATTACTTTTTATTGTCATTAGTATAATTTAGATAAATATAAATAATTGGAAGATTTTTATCCTAAATGGTAAATACAATCAATTATATTTTATAATCTTTTATTTGTGAGGTTTGTTTCATTTATTTATTATACTATAATCTATTACCTTCAACTAAGACACATGTACTCTACTTATGCTAAACATATCTAGTTGAGGTGTTAGGTACCAAGGCCATATATGTTAGATGTATAATATATAATTTTTTACTTTGCAGCTTTATCTATCCAACGTGTTATTTCATATGTCAATAACGCATTTCTGTACTAATAATACCTGACTATCCTTATACCCTAGATAACCTTACTCTTTAATAGGATCAATTAACTTCTTGATATTATACTTGATCTGGTTTATTTTCGTTCCTTTGCACAGGTGCCTTATTGTGAATTTTATATCTCTATTATTCGCAAAACATATATTACTATCATCTTCTCCTGGCAATTTCTATGCCGCCATAACGATATTTCCTATAATACATACCGCAAATAAATGTTGTATCCCAACTGGAAGAAAATATCCCAAGCATGGACGAACTATATTGAAAAACTTTCCCCATTATTTTTATAAAGGGATTTAGTATTCTGAAGGGGAAACTCTCCTTCTTCATCAAATGTCATCCAAGTTCAGCCCAGAGATCACTACATACGCCCATTATGTATATGCATCAGGGAATCCAATACAGTCGATTTTAACATAAGGAATTCGTTTCTCGTGTAAGTTCTGTCCTACTGCTTCTTTTTTATTGTTTCTCTAATACTGCGCAGAGTGATAGATGACCCAATCCAAATATAAAAGTCATTATGGACCGGTCACAGCATCATCAAATAAATAGAATTGATCGCTTTTCAACTTTATATAAATAAGGTTTGACTGTGCAACGAAGTCTTATAAATTATACTTACTAATGTTTTGGTAACAGAATTTCTTCCTGTTTATCTAAATTTTCTTGTCTTTTTATATTCTCTTATCTATTATAAAAGTAGAAATTAGACCATATAACAATATGAAACTTATTTTAGACAGTCTAGTTTGCAAAAATTTGTAGGGAGTTAGCGTGTAACGGTAGTGTAATTGTATAAGGCATTAGGTCTCTCAGCGAGTCGAAAGGTATACGTTTTATTACAGAAGACTTAACAAACTGTTTATCTATCATGCTTAGTTTTTTATTCGTCTCATTTTCACATCTCCTTTTCATATTATAGTTATTCTATAAGCGTGTCGGTCTATTTTGCATTCTTGCCATCAAACGTTAAATGTGATTTTTATATAAGCCGGTATATTAGCAGAATATATGTCAAACCCCACACTCTCAATCATATATAGTTAATTATTTATTTCTCCAGGAGTGACAGCCGACCACTTGCTCTCAAGGAGGAGTCGCAAATTAGCGGAACTTATAGGGACCATCCAGCCTCTGTGCTTTTGGTATCACTATCTTTTATATTTCACTCATTAGTAAATGAGCTGCCCTATGTTAGTGCCAGGCACCGCACTCGCAAATGGCAATCTCCAACCTGATTAGATAAATGTGCAATAGGAAATTAGGTCCGCGTTACATACTTGACTTAGTAAATTTTCCTGCTGATAGACAAATGCTGCGCGCATCATTGCTCATCTTTCCTAGTGTGTGAGTCGCAGTCACCAATTCAAATAAAATTTCCGCTCGCTACTGTCACATGTTAAAGATCTGCCCGTCTCGTATTAGCTGGCGAATTTAGATCTCGGCTTTTCAGATTTTTTTATAATTCAGATAAATTCCTCATTACGAACAGTTATTCATACGAGCGCTACGCCGCGACCTTTTGCTTCTCTCCACGATGGCCACGTTTCTCCTTCCACTAAGTGAGACCAACTGTGCGCGGTGGGATTGCTCTGCAGGATGGGTGTAAGTCATCTCTTCCAATAAATGTCGATGGAATGGCTCCCAGCCCGGAGGCCGCGGAATTTGCCCCCCCGGACTAGTGGCAGAGTTTTGTTTTAACGCTTGTGAAGTCATCTCATAAACGCAGCAATTCTATAGTATTAAAAGAAAAAGCTGTGGAGCATTAGCCAAAAGGTCTATTCTCGCGGTAAGCGAAACAACTTGTTCAATGAAAATGCTAACCGAGCTAATGAAAAATTGGTTCTACACGAGGCCTCTAATTTAAAAATTTCTCTCTTAAAGACGCCATAAATTCAAATAGTCATAAAGTCTCTTTAACGATGTATCTCTGAGGGTAGAAACGACAAAATTAAACAACTTTCTCCTTGTAATGACTTCATTGCTGCGGAGATTGCGGGACCCTTTTATGGACTTTAATATTTTTTTAATGTATTTTTTGGTGGGGATTTCTTTTTAAATTTTATACGGAAATAATTACTGAAGAGATTTGTTCATATAAAGAAAAGTTAGAAAAGAAAAAAAGAACGAATAAAAAATTATCAAATCTGTTGATATCGATTTGTATTCTATAAAGTAAAATTTTTCAGATTTTCACAGTTTTGTCTGATAGTCGTACTTGGGAATGGTTAATATATTTTTTTGAAAAACCCCTTTTGCACTGCAATTCGAATGTGGGATTCTAAATGATGTTCATATTTAAATTATAATTTATAATGTTTTAAGTTCTATTTATTCATCTCCCCATACTAAGCATAATTTCATATCAATTTTATATACCTTATAACACAATTAAATACCTTTACCAAAATATGATGAAACTACCTATATTAATATGCCACTTGTAATGATAAAATAGCCCCTAACTTCCAATTATATTTAGAAAATGCTGCTAATGTTAATATTGACGCCTATAGTACTATTACTTACAATATAGTATATATGGTTTACTTTTATTTGATAATAGAAATATATCTTTATGTGTATTATTTGATCTAAAAAAAAATAATAAATAAAAATAATAATGTAATGTTTAATAATAATATTAACCCAAATAAAGTACAAAATACCACTATGCAATATATACATACATCAATAAAATAGTTTAATAACACGCCGCTAGTGATGTTATCCCTATGCAGTTAGTTTATGCTCTCGATCATTACGAAGGATTAAAATGAATGAATAAGGATAGGTCTCCGAGTGGAACATGGTATTTTTGAGACGACAAAATAAATCTTCTCCCCTAACAGCCGCGATTTGTGCATGGAATTGCGTAAAGGAGTTTGATTGAATTACATCAATGGAGTAGCTCAAGGATCGAATCAGTTTTACTCAGACTTCTCAAAAGTTGCTCACGGTAAGTTCAGTTAACCACTGTATAATTCGTGTGTGTCCTGTTGTGAATTTTGGTCGAGATTCCTCTCAATTCAGACATAGACTCTTTTGTATAGTTCAAAAAAGAATAAAGAAAGCAATGATATAGTAGATATTGGAGGATTGTCTCTTCATGCTTCCTGGCGTGATAGTCATTTGGGAGTTAATATACACAAAAATGAAAAGTACCCCATAGTTGTGAAAAAACATATGAATTGTGAACAGATTTAAATTAATTTAAATAAATAAATAATTATTTAATATTACTATTTTATACGGATTCTTATAAGATAAAGAGTAATGAATTTAGATTAATATAAAAAGAGAGATTGAAAATTCAATTTCAATGTAAAAAATAATCATCTTAAAATTAAAAGTAAAAAAATTTACAGAACCGAATTTGCAATTTCCCACCGCGCGCGCGCACACACACACACACACCCACACACGCGAAAAAAAAAACAGGATGGTACCATGACCTACAATTAGTGATAATAAAACAATAAAAAAGAAAATCTCTTCTTTAATACAGAATGAAACTGGAAGAGTGTACATTTTTTAAGCTGGATTTAAATCAGTCATATTAGGAATTTAAATCTATAGAATCGGAATGAAGTCGTCATCTTAGTTAAGCAACTTTTAATTATTATAGGTTCTCTCAAGTCGTTGTTAATGAAAATAAATGGAACTTTGAAAAATTTGCATATCGCAGCCACTTTATAATACATGACTCAGATGTGATATAAGGATCACTTTGGGATTGGGAGCACTCGTGAACTTATTAATTAAAACACTAGCTATTGAATGCTTTGAAATAGAAGCTTTGAGTAAGTGCTGTATGATAAACATGTGAAAAGTTAGTTACTATAGTAGGATATAAGTGTATGATGTATTATAAGTAGTTAACATTAATAACAGAAAAGCTCATATAGGTAAAGTATAGCTGAAGTAGATTATATATACTATATATAATAATAGTACTGAGTATGATTGCATTAATACAGAATACGCTCTATAGGAATGTAAATATGACACTGTAAGCATATTGTGAATGTATAATGTTAGGGTCTGGCGACGTACCAAGAATCGATCGGAAAGTGTCGTGATGCGTAACAAAGTCCAGTACTGATGTACTGGCAATGATTGAGAACGCTCGCGTTACCGCGGTGCGCAACAATTCGGCAGGTGAGCTTTACGAATGAAAGTAGCGAAAGCACTTGGAAAGTTATGTAGCTCATGGATATATATAAGTATGATTATGTCATACGTATACTTGTAAAGGAGTATGTAACGAATTATACAGGGTAATAATAGGTATAGGGTTTGGCTAGTGGTTTGAAAATCTCCTAATTATGAAGTATATGTATATAATATATTTAAGTCATCTAATAAGGAACCATACAGAAAGTAGATCAGGAAAGTGCTTGAGCCTCATACATATTATTATATATAAAGTTAATCAAATGTAAGTAAATTAACTAATAATATATACTAAAAGGCAATGACATCATACGAAAAACAGTTTCATGAAATATATACGTGAATAAGTAAAAGTAGTGAATAAGTATACTTACGCATGGATAGGTTAGCTATTAGGTCCATATAATAGTCTTGGAAAGTATACCTATAATCACGAAACTGCAATATATTATATATAGATATAGGTTGGTATATAGATATATTTCTATTTAGTGGTTTTAAGTGACACGATTTGTCAATTATCCAACATAAGTCTATGGGACATTTTTTGCAGATTTAGTTTGCGGTGCAACAAACTTGGGCTGAATAGTCTTTGTTTACTCTATAATCAAATATTAAATTGGTCCCATTATATATGAGTGTGGCCAATTCTAATTTATCTATGCAAACTTTTGATTTATATTTATGTTAATCTTTTGAGTGTTTTCTCTCTTGATGAGCATTGTAATTTTCATTTTTTATAAATTATTTAACAATGATCCAATTATACATAATAATATAAAATATAAAAAAAAATATACTAATAATGTGTTGAATAACGATATAACAATTAAACCCTTGTGTATAAAAAAGTGTCTGCCAGATCTTATGTTTAATTTGTATTATAGAAAAAGGACTGTCTCTTCAATAAATCTTTAATGAGAAACTAAAAGAATTATTGCAATACTTCAGTGATTGATAGTAGTTTTTAGCATGACTGTATGGAGAAAGTCGTTGTTATTTTTTGTAACATACAGTGGAGGCTACTTTATGCACTGTCAGAGAAAGTAATTATATTTTATTTTTTTTTTTGTTCTAAATTTATATTTTGACTCTTAAATCCTTTAATTCAAGCTTTAAAAATATTGTATGTATAAGATCATATAAAAAGAAAAAAATGATTACGTTTTCTTGGGTTTGATGTAATAGATTGTTTATAACTCATATGTTGAAAAATAATGAAAATGGAGTTAAATTTTAAAAACATTAAAAATAAAAAACAAAATAAATAAAAATAAGGAAAGCTTTATATTAAAAATAATTTTATAGTAATTATAAATCTTTTAATATATAATATTATTATATATTAATATATTTATATTAATAATAAATTATCTAATATAATAATAATAAATTAAATAAATTAATATATTTATATCATTTATATATATTATACTATTCTAAGTATATATTAAAAAAAAAATTATAAGAAATTAAGAAAATATTATAGTATATTATATAGTTAAAAATTAAAAATATAATATATAAAATAATATTAAATTCTAATTAAAATATATTATATAAAAATGTAATTAATAAGAATTGTTATATAATATATTTTTATATAAAGTTATTATTTATTAATGATATATAATATTTTAAAATATCTAATAAAAAAAATAAAATATATATAATAAAAAAATATAAATAATATAATCTTAAAATAAAAATTATATAAATATCTATATTTTTGACGTTTGAATAGATGCAAATAATGTACCTTATTTGGTAAAATGAAGATTCAGTGTTCAAAAGAACAACAAATTTGATATTGCCTGATAACTTTTTTCGCTTGTCGTTACAAATATTATAGGCCTATAAAATACAAAACCTAATAAATTAATATAAAAAGATTTATAAACTATATAACACCATGATAATATTCACACCTATAAAGGAAACTATTTATAATTATGTATTAAAAAAAAAAAAGAAATAATATCTTAGATTAGTAACAAATTAATCCAAATTTTTAAAACACAATAATCCAAATTAAGAAAGAGAAAAAGAATATAAATTAAATAATATAAATTCAAATTATATATATATTTATTTCTTAATTTATAATAATAAAAATAACAATTTTTATTTTAATTTCTAATTAGCTAAAAGAATTCAAATTTACATAAATTTTTTCTAATATTAAAATTTTTGCACAATTTGATTAAAATATAAAAAAAATACACTAAAATTTTTTTTTCTTTTTCGTTTTTGCTTTTTTATTTTTTGTTATTTTTATTCACATTTTGCCTGAATAATAAGATGATATACTAACATGTTTACAATGGATAAAACAAGGAGCTAATCGAAAATTAGAATTTTAAAACTTAATATCATTAAAAATCCAAAACATGTAAATATCAGATAAATGCAAAAATTGACAAACATCTCAAACATCTCAAAACATCCAAAAAAAATCTATGCTTTAAAGTTGCGAATCATGAACTTTCCTTTAACTATAAAATGTAAAAAAAAAATAATAAAAAAAAAAAAATAAAAAAAATAAAATATTCATAAATGAGAAATATTATACGAATATAGTAGGCACTTCAAAAAATCAATTATGAATTATGAATCAAGACGATGTAAGCTTTATACAGATATACAAAATGATAAAAAAAATTGATAAAAATAAATAAATAAAACAAAATTAGGTGAGCATCGAAAGCGTAAACGAAAGGACAAAGGGGAGGCGGACGTGTTTCAATATACCCTTAAGGAAGGTGAATGGCAGAGAGAATCCCCAGCAGAAACCCCTACCAAAAGAGCGGGGTTCGGTGGCATCTCGGAAGGGGGGGAATAGAGATAACCTTACCATGTGATTCCCCGGAGACAGAGGTCCACGAACTCTTGCACAATTTTAGTCTCGGTGATTTATTACCCTGGGTTTATTCTTTTTTCTTTTTAGTAAATAAATACAAAAAACTTTGTTATTACATAACGATTATAAACGTTTTGAAACGATTCAATAATTTTTAGTAATGTGCTTTTTTCTTTTGTCCTGAATCCATATAATTAATATTTCAAAATATTTCTATTACTAGAAAATCCTGTAATTCAAAAACTCAAAAACACAAAATTCAAAAATGGAAATTATTTTGAGCAAAAAATTATATTCAATCCTTTTCCTTTATTTCTTTCTCTCTCTCTAACTCTTTTATTAATAAAATAATCATTAATATCAATTATTAATTATATAAAAATCTTTATATTATATAAATTATAATAAGTTTGTTCCTTAAAAGAGAAACGGGATGTAAACATCAAATAAATATAATAAAGTATTTAATAATCTATATATTATTTTAACTATTAATAATATAATATATATATATAAATTATAAAAATAATATATATTTGGTTAATATTGTTACCAGAGGGTGTCAACCGATAATTTTTGTATGAAATCCAGACAAAAACATACTCTAAAAAAATATATATAAGTGTGAAAAACGATTCATTCTGCATCTACATTAGGAAAAGTTAGACCCCCATAATGTTGTAAAAACCCAATAAAGGTTTGTATTAAAAAAAAAAAAAATGAATTCAGGATAATACTTAAAAAATATTTATGAAAGAATTAGTCAAATACGAATACAAGTCAATAGTATATAGAAATATTAATACATGATAATGAAGTATAAAATATAAATATAATTACATAACTTTTAAATCAATAATTAAAATTAGATGGGCTCGTGTTGTTTTAGGACAATTAGTTGAAGGTTATAAGTAGAAATTGTATAATTATATACAATAGTTTGTCTAGTAGGTATTAACTAAACACATCCTTAAATCAAAAAAACTGCCTTTAGAGGCTTGAAATGAAGAATACAAAAAAATAAATATAATTTTATAAATATATTTTTGAAATTCGTCCATCTTATGAAAAGTGCCGGGTTATTTAAAAATTTGAGAAGAAGCCCTAGTAACCTTTTTTTTACTAATAAGAATCTTTGTTTTCAATATATTTATTTTTTTTTTATGAGTTATAATTATTATTAGTAAAAAAATCAGAGAGGAATATAATAAACATAAATTATTTTGGAAAAAAGAAGTGAAAAAAAGTAACTTCCTTGTCAATTCGTTTCGAAGTTACGAGAGGATATTAAATGATTGGAATCATTTTTTATAAAAAAACTTATTTTTTAAAGTGTATTTTATAAATATAACAATGTTGTGTGATGTGTATTTTAGTACATAATGCCATTTCTTCTCTCTCTTTACTCTCTCTTCTATCTTACTCTTCTCATTCTCTCTCTCTCCTCTCTCTCTCTCATCTCTCTCTCTATTATATATATATATTATATATATAATATTTATAATATATATATATATAATATTTATAATATTATATATATTATATTATATAATATATATATATATATTTATATTATTATATTATATATAGTATATATTATATATATATAATTATTAAGCCTCGAATAAATAAATTTGCTACTACTAAATAATTAAATTCCCAAATTTGTCCCGTTATACGTAAAATAGTTATTTAAATTAAGTTTAGGAATTATAATTTATAATATATTTATTTATTACCCATATATAT
>JABUQX010041465.1:5000-25989 GCA_015478945.1 Trachelipus rathkii | reverse complement strand
TATATATACATATTATTATTATTATTATTATTGTTATATTATTACATATATATTATATATTATTATTATTATTATTATATATATATTATTATTATTATTATATATTATTACATATATATTATTATTATTATTATTATTATTATATATTATATTATTATTATTATATTATTATTATTATTATTATATATTATTATGTTATATAAATTATATTATATATTATTATTATATATATGTTATTATATTATTATTATTATTATATATATTATTATTATTATTATTATTATATTATTATTATATATATATTATTGGTTATTATTTATTACATATTATTATTATATATTATATTATTATTATTATTATTAAATTACATATATATACATATATATATATTATTATTATTATTATTATATTATTATTATTATTATTATTATATATATTATTATTACATATTATTATTATTATATTATTATTATTATTATATTATTATTATTATTATATTATTATTATTATTACATATTATTATTATATATAATATTATATTATTATATTGTTATTATATATTATTATTATATATATTATTACATATATATATACATATTATTATTATTATTATTATTATTATTACATATATATTATATTATTATTATTATATATTATTACATATTATTATTATTATTATTATTATTATTATTATTATAAATTATATATTATATTATTATTATTATTATTATTATTATATTATTATTATTATTATTATTATTATTATTATTATATTATTATTATTATTATATATATTATTATTTATTATTATATTATTATATATATTATTATTATTATTATTATTATTATTATTATTATTATATATATGTATTATATTATTATATATATTATTATTATTATTATTATTATTATTATTATTATTATTATATTATATTATTATTATTATATATACATATATATATATATATATTATTATTATATTATTAGATAAATTATTATTATTATATTATATTATATATTATTATACATATTATATATTATATATATTATTATATATTATTATTATTATATATTACATATTATTGTTATTATTATATATATATATAATATATATATACATATTATATATATATATTATTAGTATATATATATATATATATATTATTATATATATATATATTATTATTATTATTATTATATATATATTATATATATATATTATATTATTATATATTATATATATATATATATATGTATTATATATATATATTATATATTATATATTATATATATTATATTATTATTATTATTATATATATATATATATATATATATATTATATTATATATATATATTATATATATATATATTATTATATATATTACACATCAAACATATATTACATATTATTATATATTTATTATTATATATATATATATACATATATATATATATTATACACAAACATATATATATTATTATTATTATTATTATATATTATTATTATTATTATTACATACATTATTATTAAATGCTATATATATATATATATATATATATATTATATATATATATAAATATATATATATATAGAATATATATATATATATATATATATATATATATATATATATATATATATATATATATATATATATATATATATATATATATATATATATATATATATATATATATATATATATATATATATAAAAATCTAAAAAGATATATTAGAAAGTAAATTAAATTATATTAGTCATATTAGATTTATCATAAAAGTAATAGATATTTTAATAATTTTATAGTGCTTCTAGTGTAATAATAATATTTTATGCTTCTATTGTAAATAAGCACCATGCCAACCCTGCTTATTATACAAAGAATTGAGTATTATTCCTTGTGTTGTTAGGCCAGTAGGTTGATCGGTTAGGTTCAGGTGTCAAATTATATTGCTTTTCTTTACAGAGAGAAGTGTGAAATTGATGTCGTCGTCATCCTCTAACAGCGGTTTTGGGTCTGATACCGATGTGGAACCTGTCGCTGGAACATCTACAGATATCAGTGCGACTAAACGTCCTATGTCACAAGGTTTGCACCTCTCAGAGGAGAAGGCGGCAAAAAGGAAGAGAGGACACCAGAAACTTATGACGTCTAAGCTGGCCGCAGCTTTAGATACATGTAAAATCAGTGACAGGGATGCGGTTCATATTCTGATAGCTACAACTGAGGCATTGGGTCATACTGCTGATGCTTATGTCATTAATAGAACATCCATTCGCAATTTCAGAAAACAAATACGGGAAGAACGCGCAATGGAAATTAAGAAACATTTCAGGGATACCACGTTGCAAGCCGCCGTCTTGCATTGGGACGGGAAATTAGTTCCATCGTTGACTGGTACAGAGACGGTCCATAGACTTCCTGTGATCCTTTCGAATGGAGAAACCGAACAACTCCTTGGCGTGCCTATCTTACAATCTGGTACGGGAAAGGATCAGGCATCTGCGGTATGTGAAGTGATTGCCGAATGGGGTCTCCATACGTATGTCAAAGCACTTAGCTTCGATACTACAGCAACGAACACTGGAGGTGTTAGAGGAGCCTGCGTTCTGATAGAACAATGTTTGGATAGAGACCTTTTGTACCTGCCTTGTAGACATCATATTTATGAAATCATTCTTAGAAGTGTTTTCGAGGAAAAGATGGGTACAACTTAAAAGATTTCAAAGTGCTTGGTCTGGAATTGACGTTCATATTTACCGGTCAGGAATTGACAACGTAAAGGTAAAGAGTCACTTGAATGAAGGCGAAATATCCCGAATACTTGACTTTGTTAGAGGTACATTGAGGGAACAGCAGCCTAGGGATGATTACAGAGAATTTCTAGAATTAACGGCAATTTTCCTAGGAGAAGCACCATCTCATGGGATACGTTTCCGTAAGCCGGGAGCTTTCCATCATGCACGCTGGATGGCAAAGGCCCTTTATTGCTTGAAAATCTTTATGTTTCGTACTGAATTTGCATTAGCACCGAAAGAGGAAAAAGCAATAAGTGATATTTGTATTTTCCTTGTTACTGTATATGTCGAAGCATGGTTTAGTGCGACATCTGCTGCAAAGGCACCTTATATGGATTACACATGTCTTTCTAAACTCTACGACTATCAGGGGATAGACCCTAATATATCTCGCGTTGCTTTAAAAAAACTAAGCAACCATTTATGGTATTTAAGCCCTGAGGCAGTGGCCTTAGCTTTATTCGATCCACATTTGTCATGTGTTACGAAAAGGAAAATGGTCGATGCTTTGAATAACGAGATGGAATCGTCAGAGGAACATGAGAAGCGAATACACATTACAATCGATAACATCCCAGAAATTATTAAGAACGGCCTTGAGCAATTTGTTTCAGCCAAAACTTAGGCGTTTTTCACTAGATTCGATATGAATGATGATTTCCTTAAGACAGAACCGTCGCTGTGGCATAAAAATGAAAGTTATATAGAATGTCTAAAATTGGTGAATAAACTGTCCGTTGTAAATGACTCGGCAGAGAGAGGAGTCAAACTTATGGAGGAGTATAATAAATTACTTACGACAAATGAGCAACAGAAACAGTATGTTATGGAGATTGTACGTCAATACCGCAAAAGGTTTCCAGGTTGCACAAAGGACACATTATCAAAGCACCAAACCTTTTAGCGTATACATGCGATATTCGCATTATTTGGAAATGTCAACGTTATTGTTATTATATTCATTTTCTTTTCATCTAAAACGTTCATGCAATATGTTATAATGTTATAGTATATACAAACAACATATTATGCCATAAAACAAATAAAATTTATTTTCCATGCATGTTACATTTTCATTATTTTCTACTATCATGGAACAAAACTGGGGGGTAGCGTCAGCAAAAATCAAAAGCACAGAATAACGACCACCCTAATATATATATATATATATATATATATATATATATATATATATATATATATATATATATATATATATATCAAATATATATATATATATATATATATATATATATATATATATATATATATATATTATATGAGAGAGAGAGAGAGAGAGAGAGATGGACAACATAATTAGAAAAATTATAAATGACGCAAAAAAGGATAATATTAATTTAATTTTTATCCCATCACCTAATTTAGATAATTCAAAACTTAGCTTACTGTATCATGCCTTTACCCATCTTGTCATGTTTTACGACCAATTAAATACTGGTATTTTTTGTTATATATATATATATATATAAGGAGTTAGATATATATTTCTGAAGATAAGTGTGCATATATGTATAAATATATATATATATATATATATATATATATATATATATATATATGTATATACTGTATATATATATATATATATATATATATATATATATATATATATATAGTATATATATATATATATATATATATATATATATATATATATATATATATATATATATATATATATAGAGAGAGAGAGAGAGAGAGAGAGAGAGAGAGAGAGAGAGAGAGAGAGAGAGAGAGAGAGAGAGAGAGAGAGAGAGAGAGAGAGAGAGAGAGAGAGTAGCGCACTCGAAGCGAGAGAGGTACTCCCATTGGGCTTATGGTGTGTAGGGTATTCGACACATTCCGGTACCCAGTGGTTCAAGTTCCTTCCCTTTGCGTCCATATACACACCCTTCAACACAACACCCACAGACATTACCTTCCTATTCCAATGTGTAGGGGAGAAAGAATTGCCCACAGCTTTGTTCTTCGTGTCGTAGAAGGAAACTAAAGGACAGTGGTAGTAGCCCACTACCACTTATCTCTTGCTAGGTATGCTATTGCAGGCCTCGGACATGGTCGTGATCACCGTAAGCGACCATGTATCTTTCGGCGAAATTGTATGAATCGTTTGGGTACTTGAAATGTCAGAGAAATAAATGTCGAGGAGAAGAGGGGATAGGTGATGGATGTATTTAGAAAGGGTAAATTTGAGTTGCTCGATGTGACTGAAACAAAGATGAAAGGAAACGGTGAAACGGAGTTTTGTGGTGTGAAATGTGTGTGTGTGCTGGATTGGAGAGAAATAAAAGAGGGAGAGAAGGGGCTGTGACATGTGGCACAAAGCTATGGTAGATTTTGTTTGTGGAAGTACTAGAATTCTAATGGTTAAATTTAAGTTTGGAAAGGTCAAGGTATTTGTGATTGCAACATATGGTCCATTTGAGGGTAATGTTGAGGAGAGTGAGACTTTTTGGGATAATCTGAATGACGTTTTAGATGGAGTGAATAGAGCTTCAGATTGATTGTGTTGGGCGATCTAAATGGTTGGACAGGTGATCAGAAATGGGATGGTATAACAGGTAAATTAGGGGTGACGGAAGAAAATGAGAATGGTAGGAGGATGTTTGATTTCTGTGACAAAAGAGGTATGTGTGTAAGTAATGCTTTCTTCAAACACAAGAGTATTCATAAGTATACTAGAGTTGGTGTAAGTAGAGATGATATGGAAGTGAAAAGTATGATTGATTTTGTGTTGGTGAAGAAGGAGATATTTAAATATGTGATGGATGTTAAATCAGTGAGGGGGCTGGCGATGGGATCATCGGATCATTATTTTGTTTTATATAAAATAAAGTTAGTGGGGGCTTGTACGGAGAGGAAAGAGGTAAGGAAGGAAGTGGGAAGAATTGAGATTGAGAAGCTTAGTGAACAAAGTAGTAAGGAGAAGCATTTCAAAGCGCTTGCAAATAAATCAGTTGAATATGAACAAGATGAAACTGAACAAATCTGGACACAAATGAAGTAAGCCTTTGTTAGTAGTGCAAGAGAAGTATGTTGATGTGGAAAAGTAGGAAGTATGAATCTCAACAATGAATGTGGAATAAAGAGGTCATGCAAGCGGTTAAAAGTAAAAAAAAGAGACTTGGTTGAATGTGATAAAAGCAAATGATGAGGTCTCAAAAAAAAAGATATTTGGAATTATATATAGAGGAAAAAATGAAGACTAAAAGCTGCACATCTAGGAGGAAAATTGAGGTAAATGAACAGTATGGAAGAAGGATGAATAATTACTTAAAAGGGAATAGGAAGCTTTTCTTAAAGGAAGCGCGAAAGGTCAAGAATGAGAGTAAGGGGAATCTGCAAAGAATAATGAATAGGGATGGTGCTTCGTAACTGATGAAATGAATGTGAGAAGAGTGTGGAGGGAACACTTCGAAAATCTGCATAGCATTGGCTGTAATGTTAGTGATAGAATGATAGTGAATGCATGTTGGTTTGATGGTGCAAGTGGAAATAAATATTTTGGAGATGAGGTAATTAGTAGAGAAGAGGTAATGAGCAGGGTGAGAAAGTTGAAGGATGGTAAATCTGCAGGCATAGATGAAATTACTGGTGAAATGATCAATAATGGAGACGAGATAATGATTGAAAGGATCTGGAAGTTATGTAACAAAGCGTTTATGGAAGGTATAGTTCCAAGAGATTAGAGTAGAGCAGTAATAGTAACCTTTTATAAGGGTAAGGGAATAAGGGGAACTATAGGGGAATTAGTTTATTGGGTGTTGTGGGGAAGATATATGCTGGTATTTTGGTTGAAAGAGTGCGTCGAGTGACTGAAGGACTAATTGGTGAAGAACAAGATGCATTTAGAAGTGGCAGAGAATGTGTGGATCAAATTTGTACATTGAAACAAATGATTTAGAAAATGAGAGAGAATAAGAATAAATTGTATTTAGGTTTTATGGGTATGCAGCAGGCATATGACAGGATTAATAGGGAAGCTCTGTGGCAGGTGTTAGTAATATATGGTGTTAGTGGTAGGCTTCTGAATGAAATCAAAAGTATGTATGACGATAGCGAAGTTGCGTAAGAATAAATGGAGTCGAAGGTGATTGGTTTAATATTAAAAGCGGAGTGGGGCAGGGATGTGTTATATGTTCTTGGTTATTTAATTTGTATATGGATAGGGTTATGAAAGAATTAGAGGTGAGGTGGCAAGGGAAGGTTTTAGAATGATGGAGAATGGAAGAGAGTGGAGGGTGCCCTGCTTACTGTATGTGGATGATTTGTTTTTGTGTGGTGAATCTGAAGAGAGTTTGAGAGGATTGGTAGAGATGTTTGGCAAGGTGAGTAAAAGGAGGGATTGAACGTAAATGTAGATAAGAGTAAAGTTATGGTAGTGAGTGAGGAGATTCCGTGGTGTGAAGTAATGTAGGATGGTGAGCAACTGGAACAAGTATCTAAGTTTAACTATTTAGGATATATGTTGGCTGAAAATAGAACGACTGATGCAGAATATGGTAGGAAAGTTCTGAATGGTAGGAAGGTGGCTGATGCAATTAAATCCTTGGTAGATATGAAGGGACTAAGTTTTGAGTGCGCTAGGGTTTTGCATGAAAGCATGTTGTCATCTGTGTTAATGTATAGTAGTGAAACTATAGTATGAAATAAGAGGTACATATCTAAGGTAAAAAGTGCTCAGATGGACAATCTTAGGGGTGTGTTAGGTGTGAGAAGAATTGATAAAATGAGGAATGAATTCATTAAGGAGTCGTGTGGTGTGAAGAAAGGCGTAAATGAGAGAATAAGCTAGAGTATATTGAGATGGTTTGGTCATATGGAAAGGATGGATGGTAGTCGGTTGGTTAAGCGGATGTATAGTGGTGAGTGTGCTGGGAATCGTCCGGCTGGGAGACCGAAGAAAAAGTGGATTAAGGCAATAAAGGAATGCCTGAAGGAGGGGAATGTGAGTTTGGCAGGGTCGAGAAGAAAGGTGCATGATAAGAGAGAATGGCGGGCTTTTGTGAGCTGGTATGGTTTGCCCAGGGATGAACCCCACATTGACAAGATACCAAATTGAGGGTGGATTTTTCTGACTTCAACGAGTTCTCATTTTTGTCATGTTCTTCTACTACTTTTCTGTTCCGTATGCTGCGCACCTCACCCCCAATCTGGGGATAGGAGTAAGATAAATATATATATATATATATATATATATATATATATATATATATATATATATATATATATATATATATATATATATATATATATATATATATATATATATATATATATATATATATGTGTGTGTGTGTGTGTGTGTGTGTGTGTGTGTGTGTGTGTGTGTGTGTGTGTGTGTGTGTGTGTGTGTGTGTGTGTGTGTGTGTGTGTGTGTGTGTGTGTGTGTGTGTGTGTGTGTGTGTGTGTGGGTGTGTGTAGGTGTGTCTATGTGTGTTTTTAAGATATTGCAATTTTTATCTTTCTTTTAAATATAACTTTTACACATCAGAACTAGAATGAAGAAATAAATGTTTGCCTAAAAATTAGATTTATTTAACAATAATACTATTGACAAATTTAGGCAAAAAATTTATTTTGTTTTTTTTGAGTAAGTAGAAATTACACGCTAAAGCAAGCACAGGACTAGTTTTATCACATTTTTCATTTTTTCTCTCTTTCTTTTGTGTGAATTTAAATTTTCTTTTTTGATAACTTCCTATATAGAAACAAATGAATACAATCTCTTTCATAGAGGCAGTGACAATCATTTATCGTTCGAATGTCCCTTTGTCCTTTAAAATCATTCTTCCATCGTTTTCAAATCTTGATCAGAATGTCCCTTTGTCCTTAATATCATTCTTCCATCGTTTTCAAATCTTTGATCAAAATTTGATCCTTGCCTTTCACTCCTCGAGTCCCAGTGATTGAAATGGAAATTAATCTATATGACTATAGAGAAAGTGAAACTTAATGCTTATTAGGAAACAACTGAAATTTTACATTTACAATCCATTTCTTTACGTGAATTTAAACTTCGTAGACATTTATTTAATACGAAGTTTTAAGTCAGCCAGGAGGAAAAAAAATCAAACTTTTTATTACGATACAATTATTAGGTTACTGGAGCGTGGATCATTCTCATCAGTTTCTTATATGATGAATCATCAAAAGGAAGTTTAATTGAGAAACTGAATAAATTTGATATATATATATATATATATATATATATATATATATATATATATATATACATATATATATATATATATATATATATATATATATATATATTATTATATACACACATATATATTATATATATATATATTACATATATATAATATATATATATATATATATATATATATATATATATATACATATATATTATATATTATACATATATACTATAAAAATATATATATATTACACATATATATATATATATATATATAATACATATTTATATATATACATACATATTAACATATTAATTAAATCATCTAATCACACCAAACTCTGTCCAACTGGGTTATGAGGTTCACACTGGAGCATTACCTACTGTTAACTTATATATATAGTATATATATATATATATATATATATTATATATATATATATATATATATATATATATATATATATATATATATATATATATATATATATATATATATATATAATGATATTAGTCAAGGGCATGGTTTGGCAAAGGGGTATGGTTGCGGGCCTGGCCCAGGGAATGAACAATGGCACTGACGAGATACCAGAGTGGGGTCTGTCCCAGCGTTGGGAAATTTAGGGTAGATTTTTGGTTTTCGATGGGTTCCAACTTAAGGGTATGAGGACAGGGTATGGGGGTCTTTCTTTTCCTCCAAGGCCAAGTTTTTCTACTTAACTATTCTCTTCCCGTTGAATGTTGCGAACCCTGCCCCAATCTGTGGGGAGCTGTTGGGAAGATAAAGAAAGAAAGAAAAAAATATAGATTCAAAGTTAAAGAAATATATTATCTCTAAGGTTTAAACCGGGGTTCCTACGTTCAAGAATCGATTCCATCACCTTAACCACAAGACTATCTCAGTGATTCCTCCCATCCCTAAAGAAATGAAATCACCTCAAGTCCAGCTCATAAGCGAATGAATTCCCATCAGAACGAAATCACCACATAAACATGAAACATGTCCCTCCCCCAGAGATCTGGTGTGCAAGAAGTACGAAAAACAGATAATTGGAGTGTGTTCCAGACTTTGGGTCAGAGAGGGGAAGAGTGAAAAGGATGAGACTGTATGGAAAGATTTGTCGCATGAATCCTTCTCAATGAAGAAGGTCTGAGACTGAAGAGTTCAGAAGAGAAGTGTTTGTTATAATAGCGACAATGTAAAGAGTTAACACACGTATTCGACAGACTGAAGAGAGTGGAGAAAATAAGTAAGAAACCTTTTACAAGACGAAATGTCCTAAACTCCACCTCTTCATGAAAATCTGTATATAATTAGGAGAAGGATTAGAAATTAAGATAAAGGTCTAGTATGTTGAGTTCATCTCCAAGGCAATCAGGCTTACGAGTATGAGGATGCACCGACTGCTCCAGATCATTATGGATAGAAAAGTGATATCCAAGTTCACCATCTGTATCTTGAAAATTGGAGGAAAGCCATTGGCGGTGATGAACCTTGAACTTAGAAATCACCCAAAAATAACGATTTCTAAAAATGGTTAAGTTGAGAGCAGGGTTGCTGAGTCGGAGTTGGAGTCGGAGTCGGAGTCGGAGTCGCGGAGTCGGAGTCGGGGAGTCGGTAATTTTTAAGAGAGTGGGGTCCGAGACGAAGTCGGAGTCGGTAATTTCGAAGAGGGTGGAGATGGAGTCGGAGTCGGAGTAGGAGTCGGTAATTTTCAAGAGGTCGGAATCGGAGTCGGAGTCGGAGTTGGAGTCGGTAACTTTCAAATTAGTAGAGTTGGAGTCAGAAAATTTTGAAATGACAAAGTTGTGATTTGTGACTCTGTGAGTGACTTCAATCACTTCATACAAGTTCACTGACTTGCGACTTCCGAAGCACAAGATGCAATTTTAAACTTCGAAGTTTTATAACCTGCACCTTATGTTTTAATTTGGATTATATTCTAATAAATTCAACCTTCAACCTTATAGTATCTATATTTAAGATTATGAAGAAATAAAGACTCCATGGTACGAAGAGAAATTTCTCCCATTGACAATGATATTCTACTAGCTGCTGTTTATATTGATCCTATCTACATGGTAATCTTAACTGAAGATCAACAACAAAAAGCTAAATCTGCACTTTGCAACGTAGCCATTTGTATTAAAGGGTTGCAAGAAGTTCAAGAAGAAAATGATACATTTGGACATATTGTAAGTGATGAAACAACAGCTATCCCAATTACTACCTTCTCAATTCATTCTTCAGAAAGCTCAGAAGATGAGTATGAAAATCTTCTAGATATTGAAGAGCTTAGTCGAAAGGGTAGACTAGTTTAAGAAAAAGTCAAGGTCCTTCCTAATCCTTGTATACAATATCCCATAACTTTAAACAAAATTTCTTTGCAGCACTGAAAGAAGTTGAAAAAATTGATTTAACTTCGAAGCTTAAATTAGAAGAGGCCTTCGAAAAGTATCCAGACATTATACAAGAAGCTGCAATTGCTGTTACTGTTCTACCTCAAACGCAAGTTAGCGTTGAACGGCTTTTTTCTGCTCTTCGCATTATAAAATCAGACCCAAGAGGAAAAATGAAGGAGGATCTGGCAGATGCTATTCTTATTTTGAAGAACTAGTTCATTCAATGAGAGTAGATGACATTAGATGTGTTCATAACTAAGTAATGAAGCAATATATATATATATATATATATAATAGTAAAAAAATATATATATATATATATATATATATATATATATATATATATATATATATATATATATATATATATATATATATATATATATATATATATATATAAATATATATCTTAAATAAAGAACATAAGTGGGAAGGTAAAGAATTACTGCCTTCTCCGGGATTGAACCACCGCGTGTTCCGAAATGAGGACAATATGCCTGATGCTTTACGACTGAGCTATCCTCAACCCAAAAAAGTTGAGTTCAAGAACAGTTTAAAGCAATCGAGTTCCCTTCAAGACGACATCACCACAGGTGTCCAGCCTGTCGTATCCCTCGTTCTTTATATTGTTTAAATAAAGTCTAATCGCAATTTATTAATTAAATCTTAATTAAAGAACATACGAGGGAAGGGAAAGAATTGCCTCCTCTGATTAAACCACCGCGTGTTGCGAAATGATCAATATGCTCGATGCTTTACGACTGAGCTATCCCCAAACCCAAAAAAGTTGAGTTCAAGAACAGTTTTAAAGCACCGAGTTCCCTTCAAGACGACATCACCAGGTGTCCAGGGGGATATATATATATATATATATATATATATATATATATATATATATATATATATATATATATATGAGTTATTATTATTATTAATATTATTATTCTTACTATATTGTTATACATATTATTATTATTATTATTATTATTATTATTATTATTATTATTATTAGATATTATATTATTATTATATATTATTATTTTTATTATTATTATTATTTTGTTATAATATTATTATTATAATTATTATTATGATTTTCTATGCATATTATTATTATTATTATTATTATTATTATTATTATTATTATTATTATGATATATTTATATATATAGATGAAGAAGAAAGAAAGATATATTATACATATTATTATTATATTATTATTATTATTATTATATATTATTATTATTACATATTATTACATATATTATTATTATTATCTTATTATTATTATTATTATATATATTATTATTATTATATATTATTATTATTATATTATTATTATTATTATTGTTATATACATATTATTATTATTATTATTATTATTATTATTAATATTATATTATTATTATTATTAAATGACATATTATTATTATTATATTATTATTAAATATATATATTATATTATTATTATTATACATATTATTATTATTATTATTATATATATATATATATATATATATATATATATATATATATATATATATATATATATATATATATATATATATATATATATATATATATATATATGTCATTGAGTACATGTTTTTATATACATGTTTTACAATCCGAATGAACAAAAGTAATAGCGAATGCAAAATGACAGAAAAGGAAGCCTCATATGGGTCTGTAGTTCTTTGTCATTTGCTGAGAAAACCTCTCAATTCACAATATCTATTATATAATTACTCAATCATTTGTAGAATTAAACGTTATTACGAAGACCCTGACACGAATCTTCTTCTTCTTTAATTTCGAGGGTTAAAAAAAAAAGAAGAAAAAAAAAAAAAAAAAAAAAAAAGATAGGAAAAAAGCTCCAAAGTTTTGAAAAAAATATATTTTTAAAAAAAAAATATCGTTAGTTTATTTTTAATCTCTTTTATCTTGTTATTAATAAATAAAAAATAATAAATAAATGATATTTTTTTTTTTTCATTGTCAAAAGATGTTGGGAGACGTTTTTTTGTATGTCTTTTTATGAGGTTTTTAAAAATATGATGGAAGTATATCTACTTACTTATTGAAAAAAAAAAATTAGTAAAATTAAAAGATTTAGAAGAAAGTTTCTATTTTGTTATTATTCTTTATTTATTTTTATTATTTTATTATTATTATTATTATTATTATTATTTATTTATCATCGATTTTTATTATTATTATTTTATTATATATTATTATTATTATATTATTATGTTATTGCTATTATTATTTTTTTTATTTTTTATATATTGAATTATTTTATTTTTTTTATTATTATTTATGTATTCTATTAATTATTATATTTTCTTATTTATATTTTAATTATTCTTATTTTTATTTATTTTTATTTCTTTTATTATTTTATTTTAATTATTATTAGTATTTTTTTAAATAAAACCTTTAAATAAGATGCTAAGCTCTTTTTTTTCCATACCTAGTATAATATATTCTTGTGTATATATATATATATTTATATTATTATATTATATGTTATATATATTAAATTATATATTATTATTATATATATAATATATATATATATATAAATACGGTTGGTTCAGTTACAAGCTATTGTATTGTACTTTACTTAAGTACATGTTTTGGAAGACTATTGTACTTGGTATTTGTGTACTTGCAAGTATGTTGATTTTAAGCTTGCATATTTTTATTTATTTTTTATCATTTCTAGTATTATATTATTATATGTTATATATATATTTTAAATAATTTCCATTTATGATTATTAAGAATCTGATTAAATATTTAGTTAATATCCAAAATGTTTAATTTATTTTTTGTAAGCCTTTGATACATTATATATATATATATAGTATATATATCTCAGTTTTTTTTTTCCAGACTGGCGTTAGTGGCGTTAACATGGACGAAAAGTAAAAGTAGTAGAAGAATATGAACAAGTCAAAGAAAGCCCAGCCTTACTTCCCTTATGCTTATTCGTGAGAACTGCGCAGTTCTTGAAATTCACCATGAGCTTCACAGGACGCGATGGACCCTCTATGGATACTTGCCAATGTGGATACCCTTGGCCCCAGGTAGGCCCAACCCATACACCTCACAAAACAGCCCATTCACCTATATGCACCTTTTCTCGCCCTGCAACTTTCACATTTCACTCTCAACTTCTTTTGCTGATCAATCACTTTTTCTTCGACTCTCCGCCGAGTTCCGTTTACCCACAATCACCTTTACATCTGCCTAAGCCACCAACTATATCCATCCTTTACATATGACCAAACCATTATGTGCACTTTCAGTTAGTTCTCTCATTTATCCGTTTTTTCACACCATACAACTTCTAATACGTTCATTCCTCTTATCAATTCTTCTCAACACTAACACGCCATAAGGATTTTCATACTGAAAACACATTGTGCTTTATGATCTATTACTTTATTCCAGACCATGAGTCTCATATCTATTCATAAACAGTAAACATACCTCAACGGAAGACCCAGGGCACTCAAGATTAGTACTTTTTACAGCCACCAGGATTATTGCACCAGCCACTTCCTGCAATTCCAACTTTCTACTACCTCCGGATCATCCTTTCTTTTTTCGGCCAGAATATTATCCTAAATGTTTTTAACCTCAGTTATTGGTCAGATGCTCACCATTCTAGCATAACTTCATACCGGGACTGTCCTCACTCACACCATACTGTATTCTTATTACGTTTATTTTACAACCTCCTTTTACCCCTGCCAATATCGTTTACCAATCCTCTCAAACTATGTTCAGACAAAACCTTTATAATATATATTTTAATTATATTTATATATAATATATATATATTATTTATATTATATTATATAATATATTTAGATTAATATTATTATATATATATATAAGTTATTATATATATATATATATAATAAATATATGTAATGAGAGATTTTGATTGGATTTGGAAGTTGATTGATAACAAGGTTTATGAGAGGGATATAGTTCCCGAGATTGCGAGGGAGGCCAATATTACGTACTCTATTAGGAAGGCAATATAGCGGGGTAAGCTGAGTTTGGTAATTAGTTTATATGTATTTTTAGGGGAGATATATGCTGGTAATTGTGTGGTTGTTGAAAGTGTGTCGAATGACGAAGAACTATTGGGGCGAACAGCGTGCGTTTAGGAAGTTGTTAGAGATGTGTGGATCAAAGATTGTTACTGAAAACAAAATGATTGGGATGATGAGGGAGGAGAATAATGTATTTAGGGTTTTTTGGACTTGCAAACAAGCGTATAATGCGATTAATAGGAAGCTCCGTATGGCGTGTTAGTGACTATGGTGTTGGGAGGTAAGCTTCTAAAAAGGTGAAAAAGGTATGTATGACGATAGTGAAGCAGGTGTAAGAATAAAGTGTCAAAAGTGATTGGCTTAGTATTTATCGCCTATCTTGAGCCGAGAAAAAGCAACTATGTTCTGAGCGATCCATTCTTATCGGATGAGCCATGAACCCATTAGAAGGTAAGGGTGGAATCAGAGATTAGTGTTAGAATGATGAGAGATGGAGAGAGTGGAGGTTGCGGCTACATATTGATGAGGATGATTTTGGTTTTGTGTGGCTAGGTTGAAGATTTGAGGAGTACTGGTAGAGGGATTGTAGGTGTGTTAAAAAGGAGGGGATTTTGAAGTTAAACGTAGGATAGAGTAACATTAAGTTATGGTTGTGAGTGGGGACAGTCCTCGGTGTGAAGTTATGTTAGCTGGTTGAGCAGGCGGAAAAGTGTCTCGATATAATATTTAGGATATTGTATGAATGAAAGGGAGCGAATTGGTACAGGGTAGTATAGGAAGTTGTAATGTCCTAAGTGCTGGTGGCAATTAAATCGTAGGTGGGATGTTATGGGAACTAAGTTTTGAGTGCGCTAGGGTCTTACTGAGGGTATTGTGTTACCGTGTAATGTATTGTAGTGGGACCCGATGGTTGGGAATAAGAGGTGAGATCTAAATACATGTTTCAGATGGTAATCTTACGGGCCTGTTAGGTGTGAAGAAATGATAAAATGAGGAATTGAACGTTATTAGAGGTTATGTGAGTGTATTGTAGAAAGGGTAATAGAGAATAATGAAAGTACGGTGAGATGTTGCGTTCTGTGAAGGAATGATAACGTCAGTTGGTTAGCGGCTGTAAGGGTGAGTGTGTTGGGATCGACGGTGGGAGAACCGAGAAGTGGATTGAGTCAGTGAAGGAATGCTTGGAAGAGAGAATGTTGAGTTTGGGCAGAGCGAGAAAAAAGGTGCACATGAGTGGATGGGAGTTTTTTGAGGATGGTGTATAGTTGTAGCCACCTGGGCAAGGAAGAGATGAGAACCACATTGCGCGATGATATAGTGAGCGTCCATGCCCCCCGAGTCCGTTGAGCTTCTAGGGGGGATTTTTCTGACTGAGATGAGTTTCTCATAATGTAGTATAAATTTCTAGGTGCAAGGCTGGCTTCTTTTTCGTACTTGCATTCTTGCTTCTGAGTATTTTTCTGTTCCGGTGCATTTACGCACTTACCACTATCTTGGGGAGAGAAGGTGGGTGCTGATGATGATGATGATTGATGATGAGCATGATGATGATGATTGAGGATGATGATGTGTAGATGATGATTGATGATGAGGGTGATGATGATGATGATGATGATATAATATATATATATAATATATATATATTTATATTATATATATTATATATATATATTATATATATATTTATTAATATATATATATATATATAATATATATATATTATATATTATTATATATATATATTATTATATAATTTTATAACTAATAATATAATGCAATTTTATAAGTATTGAGATTGTACTCTGTACTTGTTATTTTTGTACTTGTTCTTGTACTCGAAAATTTAATATCTGTACTTAGACTTGTACTTGTCTTGACTTCTAGAAGTCTTGTATTGTACTTGTACTTGAAAAATGTACTTGAACCCTACTATACTATACTATAATATATATATATATATATATTATATATGTTAATAATATATACTATATATATTATATATTATATATACTATATTATAATATTATTATATTATATATATATATATTATATATTATTAAATATATATATTAATATTAATTATATATATTATATATATATTATATAATATATATATATTTATTATAATAATATATATAATATATATATATATATATATATATATTTATCCTATATATTAATCTTCCTAGTGATATCCTTCGTTAAATTTAAGAAGGTTCTCTTTCTCCATTGACAAAGCTCCAAAAATCGAGATGTTGGGCAGTTGCAGCGTAAAATTGGATGAGAGAGATTTGGAGGCAAAAAGTCTGGCTTCAATGATGGATTTGTAAGTTTTGAATATATTGAGTGTCTGAATTGTACAAGAATACTAGAGATATTATTGTCCTATAACAGAATTGTTTTACACACACACCTTATAGTAATATGATATGATTATATTATATTATATATATTTATATATATATTTATATATATATATATATTATATTATATATAATATTATATAATATAGATTATAATATATATATTATATATATATATATTAAATATATTATATATATAAAAATATATACTATTATATATATATATATATATATATATTATTATATATATATCTATATACTATTATATATATATAGTATATATATATATTACATTGACATCACCGCTGCAGCAGAGCCTATTCAAGGAAGAGTGTACTCATTATACGCCTGAGTAGGCTACTAAGCCTAAGCGGGCATAACTCGATAATACCATATTATTATTAATAATATATATATAGAATATATTATATATATATATATCTATAGTATATATATATATTTATATATATATATATTATATATATATATGATTATATATATATATTATATATATATTTATATATAGTATCATGTGTATATACACTTATTTTGTATACATCTATATGCTATATATTTCACGTTATAATATTTATATTTGGATTATATAAATAGTTTTAGTATTTTCTTGTGAAACTATTAATTATATATACATTAATAAGTATATATATATTATATATAGGTAATATAGTAAGTATATATAGGTATTCGCATGCTTGTATATACTATAGTATATAATGATATCGATACTATATCTAAATATAATATATATTATATAGTGAAACTAAAGAAGTTCCCGCATGAGTTCGAAAATAATAGGTTCCAAGAAACTGATAAATATAGGAAACGCTATGGAATTTGTATGTGGAGTGAAAAAAAAAAATGTTTTTTTTAAAATTTTTTTTATAATCTGCAAAACTACGATAGGTACAGAAAGGACTATGTAGTATGTAGTTGATTTTGAATCAGCGATATGAAATGTACAATAAAAAGATTTCTTTTTTTTTTTTACTAAAGAATTACAAGCCGGGTTAACCGCAAAGATGCAAAACGTCGAGGTCTCTCGGCTCTGGGGGACGAGGGGGTGGACTATTTCCCCCTCGGGAGGGTCCTCCGGAACCCCCGCTCTTTGGTATTTGAGGTTTCCGGGGTTCCTCGCCCTCCCCTACGGGGATATGGAAAACGTCCCCCTCTGTCACCGTTCGGCTCGAGCTGCCCTAAAAAAATATACGGCTGATTCCATATAATGTTATATGTTATTAGTTTTTCTTCTACTATCTAGTTTTGGAGATATAAAAAAAATTTACAAAAAATAAAAAAATTTTTTTTTCATTTTCCATACAATTTCATACGCTGATTCCATATATTATTAGTTTTATTGTACTTATCTTAGTTTTCGAGATATTGCGGGTGACTTACTTAGTTTGGCCTATATATATATTATATATATATATTATATATACTATATATATATAGTATTATATATAGTATATATATATATTATATATTATATATATTATTATATATATATATATATATATATATTATATATACTGTATTATTTATTATAATATATATTTATATATATATAATATATTATATAAATATATCATATAATTTTATGTTATATATATATTAATATACTATATATATATATATATATATATAATATAATATATATATATATATTAATTATATTTATATATATATATAATATTTATATAGTATATATATATTATATATATATATATATTATTATTATATATTATTATATATATATATTATTATATATTATATATATATTTATAGATTATATATATATATATATTATATATATATTTTATATATATAATATATCTATATTATATAATAATAGTATATATATATTATTTTTATATTTTTTATATAATATGATTAATATTATTATACTTATATATATAATATATATATATATATTATAATATATATATTATATATATATATATATATATATTATATATATTATATATTTATATATATATATATATATATATAATATTAGATATTATTCTTGCGATCTGTCGGGATTCTCCGATGGGGTACCCAATCTGGTGAAATTCACTCTTAAAAACCTCAACTTTCTTCACATTCCATCTTCTAAAAACTTGCCAATTTCTATCCCTTGAGCTTCCGACGGTCTAGCGCCTTACCTGGTGAAAACTAAATTTTGGTTGAACATAAAAAATAGCGCAATTGGTTCGAACCTATATCACGCTTCAGTTCTAAGATAGGCTTCACAAGAAGCTCAGTAATTTGTCCGGTTGCGTAATTTTCTTCTCTGTCCCATACTCCGTTTTATAAAGGTCTATCAGCCCTGTGTGGATCCTGATTTTAAATTGCGGGTGATTCGGTTACCTTTTTGGATAGATGAGGGTAAGGTTACAGAGATATCGACGTCCCGCTTTTTGACTCGCTTTGATATTTTTCATTGAGACTGGACATTGCGCGCCATTTTCTCTTTTTAATGTATTCAAACGGCAGGACTTGAGACATTGACGTCTTGCATTCACTATACCACTGCTTCTCTCGTAACACGGGGATGCCCCTATCCTTACATGTGATATTGTCGTGATATTGGAGACTGCAGAGCCATCCAGTTCGTTTTGGTGCCCCCACTTCTTATCCAAGCAGCCGAAACGACTTTATGGAAATCTTACTACAATTAAATATTTCTCTGCTGATTCATCTTCCTCTTTGTATCCAAGTCTGTGGACTCCCGAGTGAATTGCGTTAGGCAAGGGATTGGCGTGGCTTACTTCCGATCTGTTCTTTCTGTTTTTTGCCCCCTCTTTAAACTGGACCCTGTCGCATTTTTGGTGGCTCGTGTTAAATATAATAATACAAATAATGAGTTTGTTGTTTGCGATAACGATGCCCTGTTGTTTAATACGATGACTAGCAATGTATATTGGTGTGGTAAGTGTCGTTCCGATATTATTGACAGACCTTGTGGTTTAGTTCCACGTATTGTGTAGTCTTGAATATATAATTAATATATTAAAATCTTATATTATATATATAATTATCTACTCTCCTTATATAGTCTACTTACTTATTACTCTATAATACTATATATATAATATTATATATATAATATATATATATAATATAGATATATATAATATATAA
>JABUQX010041464.1:30000-58762 GCA_015478945.1 Trachelipus rathkii | reverse complement strand
AAAAGGCCTGAACCATCAGTTGGATACGACCTCCATTCGCTAGGTCAGAAAATCCACCCTTCAAGCTTCACAGGACCTGCGAGGGACCCTTCACTGTATGGTAATCATCCAGTGTAAGGGTTCATCAGCGTACAGGATGCCAGATGGGCCACAACCATACCCCCTTACACCAAAACCCGTCCATTCTAGTCAGTATTTATGCAACCGTTCTTCGCTCGCTCTAGCCACATCAATTTCTGTCCTCCACTTTTTATTCGCATCTCCCAGCCAGTTCGGTGTTCCAACACACTCTGCCACAATACATCCGACTTAAAAAAACCAACTATCATCTCATCCTTCCACACTTGACCAACCATGGCTCAACATACTTTCATTTACTTCTTTGGCGTTTACCGCCTATTTATTCAACCACCACAACTCCTCTAAATATGTTCATTCCTACACTTTAACAACTTCTTTTCACACCTAGCATGCTCCTAAGGAATTGCCATTGGTGGGAAGTATCTAATAATCAGTAATTGTACCCATTACTCTGGTATTATTATTTTTTAAGACTATATTAAGACATCGGTTATGTAATAAGGTTCAAGTACTGTAAAGATAAACGTGTAAGAATTAATTTACAATATACTGTGAGAATAAGCACTTACCCCTGACTATACAGAGGTGTTATGTAATTATAAAACTTGTTTCCCTTTTACAATTCAAGATGGTGGAATTGGGCAGATGATGATAGACAGATCTAAAATAATAATAAAATATAGGCCAATTAAATTGCTAGTACTGACCAATGCTCCAAAGAAACAAGATTTATAGAACCCTTCCTACCGTTTAGTGGAAATGGTGATTCATCTACTTTACACAATCTTCCAAAGAAAAAGGAATAATTCGTCAGAAGTTGTAGCTCTGTATCTCAATATTATAGAAAATCTTCACAACATAAAAATCATCATAAGTGTATTTTTGTACTAACAATCATTCAATAGAAGTAGTGAATTAACTGAAACAAGAACAAGATCCCAAATATTTGAGGACTATGTACAATATATATTTAAATCGAACTATCAATAATTTACAATTATTCCCATAAATTCCCATGATAAAGATGACAATATATATTATGTTTATATGCATTAAATCAAATGTAGAAAACCATCCTCAACTCCTCCATTTTTAAAAGGGCTGGGTCGGTCAATTTAGTTGCGGGGGGCGCGGGATTTGGCGGGGGGCATGGGGTTTTCATGTCATCACACTATATTATATAATATATATATATATATAGTTATATATATTATATCGATATTTATTATATATATATATATATATATATAGGTATTATATACTATATTACTATATATATATCTATATACTATATATATAATATACTATAATATATATTGGAAACTAAGCCTAAATTGTAAATATGTTCACAAAGTAATAATGATATTATTTTATTTTTCATTTTTTTTTTTTTTGGAAAGTTTCACTTAATATGCAATTTTGAAAGATTGTCAAGCTTTTGGTATTGAAAAATGAAAAGCTGCCTTGTTCCAAATTAAATGATTGCGAGAGAGTTTTTAAGAAGTGCCTCTCCCGCTGTCCAGGCTTCTTATGGCATATCTAGCCATTTCACATTTTTGGATTAACACCAACCCAATTGAAGTATCTTGGATAATCAAGCTCTGAAACTTTCAGAGAACACTTCCTGAGCTTGTAAGATGGGCCCTATAACATTGCGATTCTTGGATGTCAATTAAAACAAATTTTCACAATCTTCATTAAAACATTTCCCTTAGAGGAGGAGCTATCTTAATTTTTGTCTAACACATTGTGGCATCCATACAAAATTTTAAGATCTAAGCTCAAATGTTTGAAATGCTTTTTTCCTGTACACGGACATTACAAATTTAAAATATCTAACTCACATTGCATGGAATAACTAGATGATTATGTGTGTTGGTGTCTTGTTGAAGTATTACCAGGGTTAGTAATAATAATAATAATAATAATAATAATAATAATTTAATAATAATAATATAATAATAATAATAATAATAATAATTATAATAATAATATAATATTAAGTATTACTTTTATTATTACTTTCATGCACTATTTTTCGGTTTTAAAAATAAAATGTGAGCACGCAACTGTATGACAAAAAATTAAAAGAAATATTATTAACTTATGGTTTTGTACAAGTTTCTTGTAATAAGTTTCTGCTCATATAATCTTGACCATTTTATCTTTTAAACTAAATATTTTTAAATTGGATTTGCTTATTATGGTTATTTCTACAAGTAGTTTCGCTTATGTTTTAATATGGTATAAGTTTTACTTTTAACTTCCAATTCTCTAATATTTCTTCCTGATTTTCATTTATTTTCTTCAATATATTGATAGTCGATATATTGAAATTTAAGATACAATTTATATTTATATAGTTTCTGACCGCGTTTCTTCGTAAACCTCGAACATCTTCAGAGCTGTTCGATTCTAATTTGAATGAATTATATAATACAAGATTTAAAAATTAAAAAATAAAATTAGATTTTTAGACTTTTGCTTTTTTATATTTCAATTTAAGGTGACAATATACGATTGAACTTATGGTTAATGTTCTGTTTTAGATGTTTTATGTAATAAGCCTCAGCTCTTTTCAGTTTTTGAACTTCACATGAGACATTAACCAAAGTTCAAATTATTGTCACTTAAATGTAAAATATAATATGAAAGCTAAAATTCTAATTTGTAATTTTAATGTTTTAAAATCTTGTATCTATATAATTCATTCAATGTTAGAATCGACTCTGAAGATGTCCGAGGTTTACGGACGAACTGGTCGGAAAAATAAATATACAAATTGACTCTTGCTTCCTTTGCAATATTTTCTAGAGTAGTATATATAGAAAAATTAAATGAAAATCAGGAGAAAATATTTCAAGAGAATTGGAAGTTAAAAATAAAACTTTAGTTTTTATTATTAATTATGCTATGATTATTATTATTAAACCCTATTTAATACTTCAACATTCACCAACACAAATATCATATAGTTAGTCCTGCATCTTGGTTAAGATATTACATGCAAGAGTTACTGTAAATGTGATGCCAGATGTTCTGGGGGTTATTAGAAGTGAGTGGGATTTAAATATAAAAGGTATATGCTAACTGCATGGACTATTCACTATATGCGTCTTTGAAATAATTACTTCATCTTACTCTATCTCATTAAAAGAATGGCGGTGATATACACATTCATTTAAAAAGTTTAGAAATCTCAAAAGTTAGTTTAATCAAATTTAAGAAAATTGGCAAAAGATTTATGTTACCAGTGTTAGGTTAGTTAATAATGTAGAGTTATATTAACAAGTTACTAAAAGGGTCAATCTCTGACAAATCACCACGCCCCTTACACCATCACCTCTTCAATTGTGATAAAAATTGGTGCATAAGGTTCTTTTTGGTGCCTGACTCCATGGTGCAAAATTTTAGAGCTCTATGACTTGTAGTTTTTGATTTATAAGGGTGTGAATTTTTTAGGGGGGGGGGGGCTTCATCCCAAATCAAAAAACACTTATATCTCCCTCAATTTAATAGTAAAATTGATAGTATTATATATCGTTGGAATCAGAAAGAAGACGAATTTAATGGTAGCCTTGTTTTAAAAAAATATTTCCACTAAAAAATTTTTACACAATTTTAAAGTTTTTATCCCCCCATTCCCCCCCACAGTACATTGGGAAAGCCAAAAATCTATATTTGTTCAACTTTGAAACTCAATAATTTATGACATCAAATTGATTTTTAGAGGCAATGTTTCTGAAAATGAAAATTTTAAAAATAGAAAAAAGTAAAAATTAATAAAAATAAAAAAAAAAAGTTAAAAAATATAGGTAATAAAAATAATTTACTTTTTAAATTAATAAACAGTATTATAAAAAAGTTAAAAGTAAAATACAATTAAAATAAAAAATATAAATAAACACTAAATAAAGCTCTTAAAATAAAGAATAAAAAAGAAAATAAAAAAAAAAAAAAAAAATAAAAAAAAAAAAAAATAAAAAAAAAAAAAAAGGGTTTCTTAACCAATAACTCAAATTGAGTACAATAAGGTATATAAAAAATCAAAAAATTTAATAAGAAAAAAAATATAGCTATATAAAGTTGCATACTGTTTTTTTATCAAAAAATTAGGTATATCCTTTTTAAGTATATATAGTAGGAAGTAATTCATTACCAATAATATTATGATAATTAAATTGATTAAGTCTAATTTTATATATATATTACTATATATATATAATATATATATATATTACTATTATATAATTAATATTTTAAAACTTATGATTATATAAATTATTATAGTTTATATCTATATATATATATTATAATATATAATAATATTATGTATATTATATATATATATATATTATTATAGTTTATTTATTCATTACCACCATAGCTCTTTAATCCTGAGGTAATTGGTCAGGGAAAGTGTTTGTATGGTTTCTGACCAAGTGGAAGGTGCAGGAATATTTAGGTCCGATAGCAAGCCTGCTCTCAGTGACATTAGTCGGAATGCTTGCCACTGTAAGGCATGGGTTCGCATCCTAGTTACACGCTTTTCCAATGGAGAAGCATAGAAAAGTAATTTGTTGTGAAAGACTGTTTCTGTTGTATGTGTTGGCTATGGTTATAGTGAAGTGGGTGTATTGAGATTAGTGTAATACACTATGCCGTAAACTGCAATATGTAAATATTGCAGAAAATCTCCTACTAACGAAATTTTTTGTGTCCATTCACATGGCGCCAAACATAGAACTCGAACTATACTTGGAGAGGGACTCCTTGTTCTTAAGCGTGAGCCAAAAGCTCGCCTGAAACCCAATGAGTCAAATGTGAACTTATATATAATCTATATATAATATATATAATATATATATAGTAATAATATAATATATTATATTTATATATATAGTATATATTTTCTACTACGTATGTATAATTAATATATATTTTAGGTGGAAATTTTTTAACAATATTTGAGAGCTGTTCTATAACTAATAATTGTCAAAATGGTACATCATAATTGTTTTGACAATTTAAAAATTCATGAAAAAAAAAATTACTAAATCAGTGAGAAGGATCAGCAATCAACTTTTCATTGCCTGCAAGAATACATTGCCAGAAGATAGATAATATGTTGTGTGATAACTGCAGGAAGAAAATTTTTAAAAATCCTGACATACTAAAGGAAGTGCAATCAGATGAAAATCATGTTGCTCCATGAGAGCTCACTCTTCTGCAGAAAGCTCAACTTCAATTGCTGAAGCTTCCTCTTATAGTGATGAGAATCCAGATATTAACAAAATTTTAAAGGAGCTAGTTGTTAGTCCAATAAAGAAGCGTAAGTACCTCTTTCAGCTACATACTACATATATGTAGCAGAATGAAACCTGGTAATTAATATATGCATTGACTCTTAATAATGCATAACAAACTTTAAATATTAAAAAACAAAATAGTCTAATAATATCTATATTTTTTTAGGTAGATTGCATTCAAGCACAAAAGTGATAATAAGATTACAAACTATTGAAAAAGTAACAAAAACTATGAAAATAAAATTAGAAATAGACCTAGAAGAGGAAATACCAAGTCCATCAAAGGAAATGGAATCTGATTTAGAGTTTAACATGTAAGTTAATAGATAATTATGTTTTTAATCTTAATTACTACAAATGATAGTGATCTAAATGTGATATTATGTTAACATTTATAACTGACTTATATATCTAAAGTTTGTTATATATAGCTCTGATATCTTACATTTCCATAACTAAAGTAAGTTTCAATGCATGTTCTCTATCTTGCAAATTACAATTTAATTGAAATTTTTTTTATCAAAATATTATGAAAATAGAAGATAAAATAGTCTAAAATGACCTGCATTTTAAAATGGAAGACTTGTCATTATATTAATTTTCAGTCCTGTTGTATGATGTATTGCAATAAATTTCTTAATTCATTTTATATATTTTATAAAAAAAAATTTTTAATTGGGTACTCAATCCATTTGACTATATATACTTTTAACCGATTTTGATAAACTAATTGCGTAGAACTATTCAATAAATGCTTTCAACTGAAACCTGATTCATATGAAAGAAAAATCAAAATTTTAAGCATATCCCCATACATTCATAGAAAAACTATGAATCTCTTTGGAGCTACTGACTACATGGTAAAAAAAACAGAGAAATGAAAAAGAAATTTGGAATAATACCTGAAATAACACATGTCTCAAAAGGTAAAGTTATTACAAGGGATGTAAAAAACTATATGCAAAATTTTTCCAAAAAGATGAAACTAGCAGAAAGTGCCCTGGTAAAAAAGATTGTCTTAGTATAAGAAATATTGATAGTGGAAAGAAAGGATCAATTCAAAAAAAAGACTAATTTTGATGAATCTAAAAAGAGGAATACACTCTTTCCAAAAATGATACTTCTATTCCAGTTATTGGATTCTCAACATTTGCAAGATTGAGACCAAAATTTTGTGTACTGGCTGGTGCATCTGGTACACATACAGTTTGTGTATGTACCTATCATCAAAATACAAAGCTTCAAGTATTTGCCCTTAGTTTGTATGACTACAACTATAAAATTCTAATGGAAAAAAGTGTGTGTGTTACTTAACAAACAAAGTGCATGTTCCATTTATGCAATTTATGTCCAAGAGAAACTGGTTAGAGAATTTCTTTCAAGCATTGAATTGCTTCATGATATGGAGAAGATAATTTGCAAACAATGGGTTACAGTGGACAGGTGTTCTCTGATAGAAATATGTGAATCATTAGATGAATATATTTATTCATTAACTAAAAAAATTATTACCTTAACCAGGCACAAAACACAATCACATTTTTTAAAAGAATTAAAAATTAATATTGCACATAATGAAGTTATTTTATTTTTAGATTTTGCTGAAAACTTTTCATTTATAATGCAAGATGAAATTCAAGGGTTTTACTGGGAAAATTCCCAATGTATTCTTCACCCTTTTGTGATGTATTATAAGAATGAACAAGAATTGATTTGTAAAAGCTTTTGCTTCTTATCCCTTGATACTAAGCACAGCATAACTATGGTTTATACATTTTTATGCACTCTAATTCCCCACATAAAATCTTTACTTCAATTTAGAAAAAAATCAGTTATTTTAGTGATGGTTGTGCTGGACAGTACAAAAACAGGTTTAACTTTTTGAATATTTACTTTCACAAGAATGATTTTAATGTTGACTGTGAATGGCATTTCTTTGCCACTTCACATGGTAAAAGTCCTTGTGATGGTATTGAAGGTGTTGTAAAAAGAACAGTTGCAAAAGCTAGCCTTCAATGTCCATTTCATGAGCAAATAAATAATATTCCCTCTAAAGATGTTTTAATTTTGTGAAAGAAATTTTCAAAAAGTGAAATTTTTTTACACAAGAAAGAATGAAATTGAGAAGAATGAAAAGTTTTTAGCTTTTAGATTCCAAAATCCAGTTCTTATAGTAGAAACACAGAAGATTCACAAGATTTTACCTTTGGACAATGGAAAAATAAAAGTTTTTGAACCTCAAATACAGAACAGGGTGAAGAAATGAAAAATCCTAAGAGGTTCCAAAATGAGAGGCACGACACATATGGGTTTGAAAAAATTTGTGGACTCTATGTGAGTTGTCACAAATAAAAAATGGGATAGGGATATATTGAAAGCTATGATATCGGAATTTTTGATGATTTTAGAATTAACTCTTTTACATCCAGTGGAATTAGTAATTTGACTCTTATCCCTTAATTTCAGAATCGTTGTAATGTTGACAGCAAACAATGTCTTATAAAATAGAGATACACCTTGCACTAAAATGCAGGAACTAATGAGCATTCATATCCATTTCCAAGATCGTTGAAGGCATGTGTTGATTTATTATCTATTAGTTACCAGCTTCAACTTCAACATTATACTCATCTACTAATATAATCGGAGTTTTATATAACGTATAAGGGATTAAAACAGAAAAAAAATAAAAACCTGGTAGGAAAGAAAGCCTGACTTACCTACTATTATAAGAATATTTATTTCTTTTTATATCTCCTATGAATAGGTCATACTCATTATATAATATTGTTAAGTTTTTGTAAGTAGTTCTAAAACCTGCTAACACTGCTTTGCATTAACTTTGTGGGGCAATAGAGAAACAAATTTAAACAAATTAACATTTTATTACTAAATTTTCTTGAATTTTTAACTTTTAATAATAAGAAATTAAGATCTTAAATCAAAATATAAAATACCCCCTCAAATTTATAACAATGTTAACCAATCTTCCTCCCCTAACACTGCTGTACGTTGCACTCTCTCTAGCATATCTACTAACTATTCCTTGAAATAAGGGGGTCCAACTTGTGCAACAATATTCTAATACTGGACTCCAGCATAGCTATTATACAGTTTATCTAAAACTTCCTTGCTCTTGTAAACAACAGTGCGATTTATTATGCCCAGCATCTATTAGCTTTATTTCTAGCGTCCAAACACTTATTAGCTACTTTCAAATTACTGCTTTATAATATCAAATCTTTTTCTTTGTCCACAGATTCAAGCCACTCCCATTCATATCGTAGTAAAACTTTTATTTGATAACCTAGGTTGAGAACCTTACAATTTTTACTATAAAATTTCATTTGCCACTTATCTGCCACCCAAGAAGTTTATCAAGATCATTATTGGAATCTTTATGCATCCTTCACTATCCTAACTGAGGTGGCCACTTTAGTGTCACCTGCAACTAGAAACCTTTGCAGAGTTTAAGTCCCTGTCTAATCATTGTATATATTATGAGGGAACAATAGTGGGCCCCGCACTTGAACCCTGTGGGACACCACTCTCTTTATTTTCCATGATGATTTATTCCCATTTAGATGTACACACTGTTTTCTTCATTTCGCAACCACTCTTTAATCCCACCATGTACCACTCCACCTAAACCACATTCCAATAACTTTTTCATCAGCCTTCTGTGTGGGGAACCTTATCAAAAGCTTTACCAGTTAAATATACTCATTATCAACTCTGGATCTCTCGGTCAATGGCAGTCAGTAATGTATTCACATAAATTTAAAGGGTTGTCTGACGATGCCGTACCGTTTCTGGAAACCGTGTGGAGGTTTTTTTTTTTTCTCGTTAAACAAAAATAGGGTCTTACCTTTGGTTTTATTTTTTTCTTTTTCTTTTAAATTATTTTGTCTTTTATATGACCCTTCTCCCAGTTTTAACTTTTTTTTTCCCCAACTGAAAAACCCTTTTAATAACCCAAAACCAGGGAGGGGATTGTTTTAAAAGGGGGGCAAAGCTGGCCTATAATTTCCAATCTTCCTTACTACCTTTCTTTAAAAGGCATCAACATATGCTGTTTTCCAGTCATTTGGTACCTCACAAATGCTAAGGATCGCGTCACATGAAATACATTACCTTTGAAGTGCTGATACTACCTCTTTCAGGATTCTACCATATATCCCATCAGGGCCTCGGCAGCTTTACCTGGATCAATATGGTCGAATAAACGTTTAAAACCCTGGCAATCAACTCCTTATACCTTAAAACATAGGAATCGACCCCATACTCGGGCCATCTAGCTCCAATATAGGCCTAAATGCAATGTTAGAAGCGCTAGAAATTATACACACGTGAGCAGCGTGTGATGTCTATTCTACATATATATTATATATATATTTAATATATATATATATATATATATATATAGTATCATATATATATATATTATATAATATATAGATAGTATATATATATATATATATATAATATATATATATATTATTATATATATATATATATATATATATATATATATATACTATATTATATATACAAATATATATATATATATATATATTATATATTTCAGTAAATATCTATATAATAGCTAAATGCTATATTTCTATAAATCCGTTATATTATATTATATATATATATTTATATATATCTATATACTGTATATATATATTATATTATATATATATATATATATATATATATATATATATATATATATATATATATATATATACAATGTTAAAAACATACATGGGCTTCACAAAATTTTGGGGGGTTTTCAGACCCCACACTGACAGAAGGAAAAAAACAACCATACAGCATGTTGATAGGAGTTATAGTGCATATAACATGAATAGCTACATGCAATTTTCAATTATTTGAAGTGGGGTTATTGTTTTTTGGTTCGGCTCCAATTGTCCTGGGGGGGCTATATAAAATTTCATGAAATTTGTTGTGGAATGAGATCAAGGAAGGGACTAACAGGAATGAATCAAATATCATACTAATTTATAATTTTTTTAATGCAGTTAATGCTGGAAAAGTCTCAAAATATCGGTCAAAAATGCTGAAATTTTTGGAATTTTTTCACAAATTTTAAAAACTCAAAATTCAAAAAATCGACTTCGAACATATAAAACAATTTTTTCCACTCATACTCGATGCAATTAATGGGTGCACCAAATTTTTTCGCTCTAGATATATTTTACCGAGATACAGAGTGGGTTTTTTTTTTTTATGTAACAGCACGTATATATAATATATATATATATTATTATACTATTATATACATATAATATATATATCTTAGGGAATGACCGATAGCTATCGGTATCTATCGGCACCGTAGTATCCGGCATTTTTGAGTATCGGTGAATCGTTATCGGTATCGGTCTAAAAGGCCGAATACTTAAGCCGCATACTTCTTACTTTTTGGGTTAAGAATTATTGAGAAAGTTTTAGATTCAATAATAAATCTGGTTCGATATAGATAGCTAGATACAAGTTATGTTTTTTTCCTCGATTTCCTTTTTTAACTTAGATTTTTGCGTTTCTACAACTTGGTTCTTTAGCAAATTTACTATTTGGACAGGCCCAATTATTATTAATTTATACAGTTTAGTTCTACTTTTTAGTTGATCAATAGTATTTTTTTTTTTTTTTTTTGTACGGAATATTTTTGTTGGTGAGTGCGCGAGTGTGTTTAAACTTTCTGGATTATCATATTTTAGATATTTGCTGTAAATAGGGTTTTATCGTTTTAAATTTAGGTTTTAGCGTACGAATAAGTTTTCCTCATTTTTCCTTTGGTTTCTGTCTATTTGTTTCTGTCTTTTTGTTTATATATATTTTTATTATTGGGTGTGCGGTGTGGCCGTGTGCGTTGTGCGGTGCGTGTGCGTGTGTGTGGGTGTGCGTGTGCGTGTGCGTGTTGCGGGGTGCGTGTATGATAGCAGATTTGACAGCGTGGCTTTCTCTGGGACGCTTTACAACATCAATGACTTTGCACTCTAAACTCTGCACCATGGAATACTACTTCTCTAACTCTAAACCTGATTTTATGCTCTTGTCTGAGCACCCAGCGATGGCTAAGATTCATCCTTCACTCGTTTAATATAACCAACATATAACGTTATTTTATAAATTTCCGTTTGAAGGGGTGGAGTATGTGCCTATGTAAATATAAACATTTCCTAATAACACGGTCTCGAGAATCTCGGAATTCCTAACTCGATGGTTCGTGTGGCTTAAGAATCTTTCTTCCTTCTACTACAAATTTCTTATGGCTTCTGCTACTGTTCTCCTAACAAACAGATTTTTCATCCTTTTTTTGATTACCTTACTTCTTCTCACGAGACTGTTATATCTTCTCATCCAATACTGAGGTCTCTATGTTAGGGGATTTCATGTATCACAAAACTGGACATTGTTGGGTTACTTTGCGTTACTGATTTAGTTTGGGAGGGAAGACCATCAAATCATTTAGTATTCTCAACATCCTGGAGCAACGGATTAAATACCCTACACCAACATATCCGGTCGTGCCCAACCATTCTTGAACCACTTGACCTATGTTTTCACCACTAGTTCCCTTCTCTCTATAAATACGACCACCTTCGCTCTTATGCTAAATTCTGCCAAACCTTCTATATCACTTAATTTTAATTACCTTTCTCTCCACATCTCCATCGCTGCCCTATGCGGTTTTTTCTGGCATTTGATTCGTGCCAAATTTGGAGGTGCATGGCATTGCGTCTGACGCGAACTTATAATTGGAAGTGACTGCTTTGGACTCTTTAAGACGCTTCAGATGCTGCCCGATAAAATGGGAACTGGCTAAGTTGTTAAATGGGAGAGGGCAGGTTCATTCCTCTTGGACTAAATCTTTTTTCATCCTCAAAATCCATGGTTCCGCATCGTGCTTCGTCCCCTGGCCTTTTCAGCTAGAGGACAATGCTTATCGGGCTATGGTTTGGAAAAATTCTCGTTTCTCTATCATCTTGGCAATTTTCATTAGCGGAGAAATCGTCTGCAGGGGATATCTTCGACGCAGCAAAGCTGACTTTTCAATAAACGAAAGGGCCGCTGACCTCCTTGGTTGTCTCTGACAAATCTCCTCTGGCCTGACAAAACATCTCTTACAACTTCTCGTAAATCATCCTTTCCTCCTCTTATTCACTCTGAGATCTGTTGTTAATACTCCAACTGAAAGGCCAATCATCTTCTTTTCGTCTTCATATTTTCTTCTAATTCAACCCTGGACGATTCTGGGATTCTTCTTCTTCTCCTCCTTCTTCCTCTCAGGATGTCCTGCGCCTTACTGTCATTTTCATTTGATCGGGTGCATGAGCTAATGAAATCTATGACGTTAGGAAGGCGGGTAGCCCGGACTGGCATTCTCTCCGAGTTTTTGAGGAGTTTTGCTTCCCGTGTGACCACCCTTTCGGTTCAACTATATTCTTAGCCTCAAGACTAGCACTTTCCCTCAGTGTTGGAGAGCCGCGCAAATGTCCAACCTATTTCGAAAAATGGAAGCTTGATCCTTGATCCTTCTAACTATCGCCATATAGCTTTCACTTGTATCTTTCTAAGATCTTTGAACCCATCTCATCTTTCAACTTTCTTTAGATCATCTGGAATCTCTTTCTCTTCTTTCTGAATTACCAGTACGGCTTTCGCGTGCTCGAGAATCTGCTGGCGATTACTTTCCTATTTATACAAGATTTTGGTTTACCGCCTTAGGACTACGGACAGACTTGTGTGGTGGCGCTTAACATATATAAAGCATTTGACCGATAATGGCACGCGTCACTGCTCTCCAAGCTCCCCTCCTTTGGTTTCCTTCTTCTTCTCTTTGCCTTACTTATGTCTTGCTTTCGTTTCAAATCGCTCAAATGTCGGCTGTCGGTTGATGGGGAGACTTGTTCCTTTTTCTGTCAATAGTGGTGTTCCTCAGGGTTGTCTGTTTTATCTCCTACTTTATTCCTGCTTTTCATTTCATGATCTTCTCACCTGGCACATCTAAACTTCTATCCACTCATATGTCCGATGACTTGACCTTTCATTCTTCAACTCATATCAATTTCTGCTCCTTATTCACTTCTAGTAATTGCCTCTCGTCTTCAATCTTCCGATTCTAGTTCTCGCTGATCTGGATAGCATTTCAGGGTTGGGTCGTCTCAAACTTGTGAAATTTAATTCTTAACAATACCCACTTCTACAAATCTCCTCTCTCTAAGACACTTAACTTTTTCTATCTCTTTCGACGGTTCTCATGTCTCTCCTGTTGACCCATATAAACAATCCTCTGGCCTTACATAAACAAAAAAATGTTTGTACAGTGGTTGCTAGGGCGGCTTGTACGGGCGGCCTCGAGAAACTGGGGAGTTCTGTTAGAGTGCGAGACTTTTTTTCTCTCTTCATCAGTTACTCCACCTATACAAGCGTTTCATCAACGCCCTGTTATGGGAGTATGCTTGCCATATCTAGTGGGGGCGGGGCTCTGGCTTATCTGCCTGCCTTATTGGATAGCGGTACGAGTCAAGGGCCAAAGATTATAAACTGTCCTGTACTTTCTAGCTCATTTGACCCTTTATATTTGCGGCGCGAGTTTGGTGCTTTATCTCTCTATAGATTTACTGTAGAGGCAAGTGTCGAGGGGGAACTTATCACTCGCGTCTACTGACCACCTCTTACCGACGCCTCGTAGCTACACAGGGTGCGTAGGGGTCGGCACGTGAGTTTTGTGTGTTTGTGTTAGTAAACGCTGATGGTCGATGCGAGGTGCTTCCTTTCTTTTCCTTGCGACATCTGTTCTGTGGAATTTCTTCCATCATCTGTGTTTCCTACTCAATTTACTTCCCTCACTTTAAAGCCTGCGTCTGTGCTATCTGAGTAATTTGGTTAGATGGATTTTGAGGCGGGTTCAGACACACTCCTGAATCGGGGTATTCTGCGCCTGAGCGGCGGTGGACAACTACTGTGAAAAAAAATAAAATAAGTAAAAGGTTCTAATAATAAGAAATTCCTTAAGCTAGCGAAACCCCCAAGAATGACACCTCCGGCGGTGGTGAACCACTTCTAGAAATGTCATTAAAATAGTATTTAACCGGTAGGAGCTTGGGTTCACTTGACAAAAAACAAAAAAAAAAAAAAAAAAAAAAAAAAAAAAGAGACAACGGAAGTTGGAAGCGCCTTATCGCAACCCTGGCAACAGCCTGATTATGACGATGGGGTGGCTTTTCAGCAAATAAAAACCTAACTGCAGAGTGAGGATTTGGATATGTTTAGACTTTGATTAAGTGTCATGGGCGAAATTGCCATTGACATCTCATTCACCTTCAAGGAATCACACCAGGGACTCCTCGCTAAAAACTTGAAGGAGACAGTCATTCAAGGAGCAAGATATTCAAATTTGCACGTCTGTGAAAGAGGAGAATGAGGCTCTACGCAAAAACTGAAGATGCTGCCTAAGAGAGAATCCTTTCATGCGGGTGGCATGAAAATGCCAAGGTTTTCATTATGATCAGTGGCTTGCGGACATATAATTATCAGCACCTCTTCATCAGTCGGAGAGAGAGCGTATTATAGTGTAGGTAGGAATGTAAACAACCCCAAAAAGGAACAGTCTCTCGCCAGATTACTAGTGAAAGCTTAAGTTTTGGCATCACAATTTGGTGAATTTTTTGAATTTGCAGCTATTGAATGCACTATTCTATCTTAAGGAGTATTTGATTGTCATGTTTGAGTAAATGGCGTTGGTTTTATTTTAACTCTTTCGGCTGGCATTAATTAAGGTCTGACTATTACTACCAATTGTTTTATATTTCAGATTTAGTGTTGGGAGCTTATGACTTATGATATGGACTCTCATCTGCTTGTTAAATTGGTAGGCAATACATGTCATAAACATAAAGACTAGTAGCCTAACTTGTATGACAACTTGAAAATGGATATAGGACTTTGTAAGTATTTTTATAAAATTAACACAAATACATAAATAATAAGTTTGTGATTTTGTAATGTATCATTGCATCTCATTCCTATATCTTAAGAGTGTATCTATTTTAATGTATATGAAATTAATATAATATCAAATAATAATGGGCAGACAATTACCTTTACACGAAGATCATGAAAATTTATAATAAATGCTTATAGTATTGGTTCTCGACAGGGAATAAGTCATGAATCTTTTGAGTGAGTCCTGAAGTGCAGCAGTGTTCACTTTTAAGATGTTGTAATATATTATTAAAAGTATCTCGGTATCTTGGATAATCGGCATCTAAAAAAATGAAGTATCAGGTTCGGTATCGGCCTCTGTTCTGGTATCGGTACAGTCAACCAATATTAATATATATATATATATAATATATATATATAATATCTATAATATATATTATATATATATATAATATTATATATATATATATATATAGATATATATAGTTATATTATAATATATAGATTTATATATACTATATATAATATATATATATATATTATATTATATATTTATAGGACAACTTAAAGAAGTTACAGCAATGATATCTTCAAAAACTAGATAGGTACAGGAAAACTGATAAATTATGGAATCAGGCGTAAGATAATTGTTCTGAAAATTGAAAAAAATTTTTTATTTTTTTTAAAAATATTTTTTTATCTCAAAAACTACGATAGGTAGAAGGAAACTAAAAACATATATGGAATCAGCGCCTATAAATATTTTTTAGGGGCTCGAGCCGACGGATGGACAGAGTGGGGACGTTTTCCATACCCGTAGGGGAGGGCGGGAGGAACCCCGCGACCAAATACGCAAGAGCTGGGGTTCCGGATACCCCCGGAGGGGGGGAATATAGTCGAACCTGTCAGTCCCCCAGGAGCGAGAGACCCCGACTACTTTGTATCTTCGGTCTTACCCTGGGTGGTATTCTTTTTCAGTTTTAAAAAAAAAAAATCTTTTTTCATACATATTCATACGCTGTTTCGTAATATGTTAATTAGTTTTTCTTGTACAATATAGTTTGGATATAAAAAAAAATTAAAAGAGAAAAGTTTAAATTATTTTTTTTTCATTTCATACAAAATTCATACGCTGATTCCATATATTTATTCAGTTTTCTGATTATCAATCTGCTTAGTTTTTAAGATATCATTGCCGGGAAACTTCTTTAGTTTCACCATATACTATATATAACATATAATATATTATATATATATATATATACTATATATATATATATATATATTTAATATATATATATATACTATATACTATATATATATAAATATAAGGTATTTTTATATTTGTATATTATATGATATATATAATATATATATTATTCTATATTTGAATCAGTGCACATTTTCTGAAAAAGTGTCTAAGTTCAAAAACAATTTCTAAGTTCAAAAAAGTTAAGTTAAGTTTTTTTAAGAAAATTGTTTTGTGGCAAGCTTCTGGCATAAATTCCAGAAGATTGCCAATAAAGAATTTTCTTAAAAACTTAACCTTAATTTTCTGATCTATAAAATGGATACATCTCCCAAATTTCCAGAAAAATTATACACTGCATTCAATTCTAGATATATATATATATATATATGATGTATATATTGTATATTATATATACTATTATATATATATATACTATATATTGTATATTATAATATATATATATATATCATCATTTATATATATATACTATATTATATATATATTATATATATCATATTTATAGCTCTATCGTCTTTATCAAAGTTCAGTACTGCTATTTCTTAAATCTATAAGTATAGAACATTTATATATTTATTTTATATATGTAGGTATTATATATTTATATAGACATTTATATCGTAATACTCCTTAGGGATGCACTAGCTTCATATATAATAGCTATATACTATTATAAGGATGAGGCATGAATGTGTAAGTATTTTGTTAGCTTATATATGAAAGTGGGTTATCCACTGATAACATCATTAATACAAAAACTAACATTGTAAAGTTTTAATGTGCTCGTAACATAAACACAGCCATTATTATGTACTATTTCATTATTTACACGCCTCGTTAGTTCTACAGACTTAAGAACAAATTTTCTACCTCAGGTTAATTATGATTCCCATGAGTGTGCAAGCAATGTGCGTATATAGACCAAAAACTTGTCTACAATTATAAAAACAACTGCAACCATGTAGAAAATTATGGAACACAAAGCAGTTTTTTGAACAGTACATGGTAAAAATATGTGATGGCATTTGCAAAATTATAAATAAATCAAAGCAAAAGCATGTTGTCAAAACCAAATAAAAGCCAAATTTTTACAGGAAAAAAATATGTACAAGTTTTGTAGGAAAAACAATGAAATTTCGATATTTTTCTAATGAAGAGACTGAGCTATGTGAAAGTTTCCTAAAGGAAAGATTTACTATCTATAAAAAACTTTTAAATTTAAAAAAGGGTAATAGTTCGGCAAAGGGTAATCCTGTCAATTTAATATTTATAATAGTTACCATCGGGTAAAGTAATTAAATTTAAGGTCAATATAAAAAAATATAGTAAAAAATATTTAGTATTAATATATATATTGTCATGTTACCTAAAAAAAACACCACTTTGGCATTTGTCGTAAATAACTCCTAATCAACACAAGTTTTTCAACATCTGAAATATAGATTAAGTGTGTCCAGGTCTAAGGTATATAAAACCCTTAAAGGAAATTTGATTTGAGCAATTAGTTAAAAAAAAGAATAAAAAAAATGAAATTTTTAAAAACAATACACCAGAGATAACACAAAAAAGCCAACCACTGTTACTCAAAAAACCCACCCTTTAAACCCCCTTTTAGAGATCAAGTTATATCTATTTTAATTAAATATACAAGTTAAGTGTAATTGGCTGTTTGGCAATTGTGTTTTATAATTAAAAAAAATTATATAAAGATAACTGTGTTATAGAACATTAAATGTTAAAAAGTTTGCATCAAAATATTTTAAATATTTACAAAATTTTAAAGTTTTTATTATTTAAAAAATAAATAACACACTATATTATATATATATAACCGTATATATAGTATATATATATATAATATATATATTGATATATAATATATATATTACATATATATAATATACTATATATATATATATATATATTATATCCCTATGATATATAATATTATATATATATATAGTATATATATAGGTATATATTATATATATCAATTATAATATATTTATATTTAATTATAGGTAACTGACTGGTAGACAGGGACCCACACATTTTTGAGACCAAAAATTTCTAAGTCCAGAAAAGTTAAGTGTTAGTTTTTTAAGAAAATTGTGATTTGTGTCAAGCTTTGGCATAATTTTCTATCAGACACAATTCATAAAAAAAAGGAAAAAAAAAGACAAAAAACCAAGGAAAATTGGGAAAATTACTTGTATGCAAAACCTAAATTTAAAACCTGAAATTTAAGAAGTAAGTCCCTATTTACAACAAATACCTGACGGCAATTAATTAATCTAGATAGTTAAAACCAATCTCGCACTCACACACACTCACGAAATTGCGTACAAAAAAATAGAAAAATTACTATTGATCAACTAAAAAAAGTGGAAGCTAAATCTTTATAATTATAATAATGGCTTTCCAAATAGGTAAATGTTACGCAAAAACCCAAGTTGGAAAAACGCTAAAAATCTTAGTTAAAAAAGAAGTCAAGGGAAAAAAAAATATAATACACTAGTTACTAGCATATATATATTGAAAGAAGAGTTTATTATTAAATCTAAAAATTTCTCATAAATTTTTCCATCCCAAAAAGTAAGCTATCGGGTTATTAACCCAATAAGTCGTAACGAATTACCCAAAAAAATCGCTGATTTACCCATACCGTATCTATGGGTACTCCCTAATATATACGGTTTATCTATATAGCAGTTGGGCTGGGTGACTTGGAACACTTTAGGTATAACTTCGTCTCCCACTTTCCCCTAATGGACTTTTTGGAAATTTTTTTTTCTTTGAAAATCAATTACCAAAATTTTCTCCTATCTAAAGATAATAAAAATAATAATCGTAATTTAATAATGATAGTTTCTTATTAAAGTTTAAATAAAGCTCATTCCTGATCATCCTTGGAGGGGTGGTGAACGGGTAACACCATTGAGGGGGTAATCGGGGCATCGTGTTTAAATTTCTCTTATAGTATAAATTTCAATTTTTTTTTTAATTTTTACTTAATATACATATTGTCTATTCATATTAAAATTAGTATATAAGTAATAAAAATCGTCGCAATAAGATAATAAAAATAAGACATAAAAAATGTCCATAAATATATAGGAATATCATGAGACAAAACTTTTTGGACACTTTTAGGAATTTGTATTTTTTCATAAATTTCTTTTTTTATTTTTACTTCATTATAAGTTATCGGCTATAAATTTTAAAATTAGCCACAATTACATATAGTGTCAAATTGTCAATAATGATCACATAAAAAGAATAACAATGGTGGTTACGATTTCACCCAATCATCAAATTTTTATGGCGGTGTTGAATGCGACCAAATTAGGCCAGTGGATTAGGCCGACTAGTACTGTTTGGAACAAAATTTACTTTTGCCAGTTTAAGCATACTCAAGTGTATACACTGAAAAATAATTAAAATCTATCCACAATTTTTCATTCTATAACAAAGTTAAAAAAAAACTCACATTTTTCAAAGGAAAATTCTATTGAAGGGCATTTATACCTTCTAATTTATTATATTTTTTTTAAATTAAAAAACTCTCTAGAATTAAACATCATCTGAAGATAAATTGTATTTATCTTGCAAGAGAGAGTGTTACCAGAAAATTTTTTTTTGCTTTGTTACAATTTAGCAATGGCCCGAATCACCCCTCTAAAAAAGGTGGTCCCAGTCACCACCAACCGAATATATAATATATATATTTATATATAGTTATATAGATATATATATATATATATTATATATATATATATATATATATATATATAGTTTCTATGATATAAATATTTTATTAAATAATTGACAGGCAAAAGTGAAATTTCCAGGGTTTTGATTCAGTGCTATCGATATAGTTTTTTTACCCTGTAGCAGATATGTAACCTATAAAGCAGCCCTAAAAACATGTTAATAGTAAATTATCTCTCGCATTATTTCTTACGTGATTTTTTAGTGATAATTGGGAAAGTGTTGTTTTTTGAGATTCACTTTGACAGGTTTATGTGTGTTTTGGGGCTGCATGAAACTTCACCAAATTTGGTATAAAAATGTATGAATGATAGGCATAACAATTTAATTTGATATTTGCATATTCTGCAATACTTTTGATGTGATTTTGGCTCAAAGTGACCCCAAAAGTGGCAAAAAATTCATCAATATTTTTCAATTTTTCTGAACTTTTTTTCCAAAAAATTTCCTAAAAATCTGACAATTCAATGTTAATTTTGATGATTCTTTCCTCTATTATCTATTTGACGGTCTGTCTGTCAGTGAGCAATCCGTAGTGTGAGGGGGTCATGAGATAACAGCGAAAGTACAGAGAGTGGTGTTTTTTTGTGTTCCCTTTTTGAGTGGTGTTTTTTAAGGTAACTGACTATATTATATATATATAAATATATATATATATCTATATAGTTAATAATTATATATATTATTTGATAATTATGTCTCTATATATATCATATATATATAATAATAATATATATTAGAGTGTGTTTTATATTAGTGTAACATATATATTATATATTCCAGTATACTGCTAAATGTACAATTTTTTTATAAGCATTATTAGTCAGTTATCATATATTTCTTTTTACCATATATTCCAAAAATTCAGTAAGGTTACAATAAGTTTCGATAAGTAGACAGATTTACTGTGTGTAATTAACAAAACTTATCATAACCTAAACTTAATTCATTTTTTAAAAATATTTAATATACATGTAGCCAAAGTCAAAATTTGTTTAACATTTTCGAACACAATATGGGTAACAAAGATATCCGATAAATTAAGATTACCTAAAAAAATAATCAATATCTGATATGATTACTCTTTGCTGAACTAGTACCAGAAAAGGTTTCAAAATTAATTAAGTCTAAAGATTTTTTTTTAAAAATTATTTTTGAACTCCGGATAGTACTATGACAATTAGTTGGTAGAAAATTGTTAATCTTATAAATAAAGAAAATCTTTTTACACATATATATATAAAATGGAATTTTGGCAACTTACTATTTTCTTAAAAAAACTAAAAATGAACCCTTTTCCCCCGGATGACGGTATATATATATATTACTTAGGTTTATGGCAATATCTATCTATCCATTTTAGACCTAGGTTTACGGCCACTTCAATGCATGTTGAGGAACTCTAACGAGCTTGAAAAAATTGCATATCCTTGATCTGCCCTAATTTTGTAAATTAAAATGTTTTTTTAATCATGGGTAATAGTAGTGCAGCAGGGTGTCACCACCTATTTTTTATATAAAAACACAGGATATGGCTACCTCTAAAAAAAAATAATTGATAAGGAATAGCCCTAATTGAAAAATTAATATCATCAGGGTCTTTAGGAAAAAAATACATCCTCTCCAAATTGTTAAACTGCCCATGACATTTTCATCTTTTGATCCATCAATAGGTCTCATTCATGCCCTCTAGTTCAGGTTATATTGACTAGTTTTGTTTAGGTATACACAGAGACAATCTATGTAGGAATTAACAAATTCTTATTCATTAACCTTAGAAAGGCAGCCCCTACAGTGCTGATTTTAATTTTTTTTTTATAAGAAGACCTATGGGAAAATTTTAAACTTTGACAGGCTCTAACTTTTTATTTCCTAAGACACAATTCCATTTTTGTTTTTTTTTTTACACTTCTATTATTATTTTTTTAGCAGTATTATCCTGGTGATTTTTTTTGTGGTTTAATTTATTAAGAAAATGCTATGAGTTTTAACTTTGAAAGGCTATAACCTTTTTTTCTTAAAAACCGACGATTTCCGTTGTCATTAAATCACTGGGAACAAAAACAACAAAAAAACTAATAAAAATAGGCAAATTATAAAATGTTAAACCTAAATTCACCACAAATTCACTCATCAAGCGAACGATTCTTTAAAGTTATTTGGGCCTAGAGCTATGGAGCATATCACAGCCACGGTACGTGGTAAAAATTACAGAATAGCTTGTTAATAAAGCTGTGACAGTTTGTTTGGTTTTTAATTTTTTTTTTAATTACCTGACTTGCAAATTTAGTACTGAACAATTTTGTTCTTTAATTAACTAATTTAATTAAACTTATCTCTGATCGCGAAATTTGTAACACCGGAAAAAAAGGGTAAGAAATGTAGGTTTCGAGTTATCTGATTGACGTAAATGGGATCTATGCCAAAGTGACCATGAACTGGCGGAATTCTTAAATTTGTTATGGCAGGCCATTTTAATTCAATTTAATTTGATTTAATTTTTAAATTGATGATTCGCAAAAATAAAAAAAATTTTAAATGCTCACGTTATACTTAAATACAAAGGTCATTATTGTGTACAAAATATTTTTTTAACAAAAATAAAATTCAACGTACAAATAAATATACAATTAAAATTGGAAAAATAAAAATAGACAGTAGGATTGTCGAAAATGATGCCTTTCGTTAGAACTATGTCAGTGGTTTCCCAATTTAAACGTTTAATCTGCAATACATGTTTACATTGATAATGCTTAAAAAAATACATAAAAGTTATATATTATAAAAAATAAATTAAAAGAAAATTAATATTTGCTATATATATGAAAAAGTATCACTAAGCGACAAAACTTCTACTTCAATATTAAATATTTTCAGTGTAGTAAATTCTACTTCAGGTTTTAGTTATAATTTCATCTACTATATAAGGTATTTCTAAAAACTATGGAGGTCAGGTTCTTTTTCAAAGTCTAAATATTGAAATTTAAATTACTATAAGATGATTTTTCTGAAGAGAATGAGAAATTGATCGCGATAAGGGTGATTGGTGCAAATGTATTCCAAGTTCCATAGGGAGATACCTGTTCATGTTCACAATGCGAATAGGAAAGACTAGAGTAGTCTTTCCTTTGTAGGTGTGTGGCATCACAATCACCGCACTTGTATTTGTAAATCAGTGATGGACCGGATGTCAAAATTTGATCTGTTGGGGGGATGCGGATGCGGAGCGAGATCTAAAGATGATGAGGAATGCGGGATGCGAGATGGGATCTTAAAGTAGATGAGGATGCGGATGCGGAGGATGCGGATGTTTACTCTTTGAAGTTTTAATTAAAGATTTATATATATTATATATATATATAATATTTATATATATATATATATAAATAATATATATATATATATATATAAATTAGTGATGGACATGACATGACATGACATGATTATATATATACATATATTTGCCAAACGCGTATTATATATATATATATATATATTATATATATATATATATTAATATATATATATACTACCTATATATTTTTATAATATATATATACTGTATTTATATATATATATATATATATAATATATATATATATATTTATATATTATATAATTATATATATACTATTATATATATTTATATATTATATATATATATATATATATATATATTACATTATATATATATATATCTATATTATATATTATTATATATATATATATATATACTATATACTATATATATATACTATATATTAATTATATACATATACTATTATATATATATATATATATATCTTATATAATATATATACTTATATAGTATATCTGTACATCCTTTCCCAGTCAGGCTTACGAGCCCCTGTCAGTGACCAACGTCCGTTCCATTCTTGTTCTACCATCACGATCCCACATCCGCATCAGGTCTCATCCATGCATGGCATCTGGTGTCTCCTCAAGTGAATCTCCTTTCCTGTGTTCTCTCCACCTCTTCCGCGGTTTTCCCCTCGGTCTCACTCCTCGGTCTCCACCTCCACCTCCTGATGGCAACTCTCTGCATCCCTTGCATCCCTCTCCAGGTTTCCCCACCATCTCAGTCTGGCATGCATCCACTTTATTCATTTTGGGTTTCACACCCACGCTCTCCCTCACTTCTCGTCTTTCCAATCACTGTCCTCAACACATTCTTCTCCGCTGTCTGAATTCTACTCTCCTCATCTCCCTGTCAATGCTCTATGTTTCCGGCCCCTAACAACAGTTAATCGGCCGACGTTCATACACTCCCCGTATAATTGCTCGCTTCACCTCTTTGTTCATATATTTATTTATATTTATCTTTCCAGATGGGGTATACTGCTCTTGCCCAGTGCCTGCCCATTCTACTGTATAATCCTTACTCGCAATTTTCCTTTTGCACACCTCCCAGCTTTCTTCCCAAAGTGTTTCCTAGTATTTACTATCTACATCCACATTTTTAAATCTCTCTAACCTTCTACCTCCACTACTAACTCCTCCTCTCCTCTCTTTCCTCCTGCTTATCACCATCATTTCTGTTTTCTCCACATTTATATTCAATCCTGTTTTCTCTCCAACATATATTACTGCGAAAGCACCCAGCACCATTTGCTTCACCTTCTCACCATCTCCACATCCAACAATGGCAATCATCTGCACTATACCATAATGTCTCCGTCAATCTCTTCAAACTCCTCTTATTACACCTCTTATGACTGCCTGTTCAAATAGCTACTTAAACAGATTATCGGCGACAGCACTACTACCCTTGCCCTTACGCCTTTTTTTACCGTCAAACCATTCCTCGTTTTTATATCCTGATCTTACCTTACTTCTATGCTATTTTTTCACGTAGTTGATGTTACTGCCTTTATCAGTTCATGTCTTCCAACTCCATAGATCCCTCTCCAGAATTCCCACAGCTTTTCTCTGGAGTATTTAGAAATCACATGCCTTTCTTCAAGTCTTATGAAAGGGCGAAAATTTTCCTTCTTCATTGTCTATTCCCATGTCTTTCCATGTGATCATTCTTAATGCAAACATAAAAAATCTGTAGTATTTCTACCACCTCTGTACCCATAACTGCTCTTCATTCAATCTTGGCTCTATTTTTTTTTTATCTTAATTTTCTTTCTAATATTCCTTCATCCTTTCATATAACTTCGCCATGGTATCCCCTTTAGTGAGATTCCTCTATAATTTTTTACAATTTCCTGCTTATCTCCTTTACCTTTATAAATCGGAACTATCATTGACCTTCCCGAACCCTCTCCGGCACTCTTTACTTCTCACCACACACCTGTTCAAAATCTCGAATCAAGGCTTTCAGCCCAATCTCCTCTCCGTTAGCAACCACATATTTATCCACACTCCTCACCAGGAGTTTTCTTCCGCTCTTCATTTTCCTTAACGAACTCTCAAATTCCCCCTTGTATTACCCTCCTTCCCTCTCCTCCCTCCGTCTTCTTCATGCCCCTTCTCACTCCCCGGTGTCCTCTTCCAATGCATTCCCACATGATTCAACAATCATCAAAGTGCTTCTATCCACCTTTTGTTTTTTTCCTCGGTGACTTCACCAAGTTTCTCCAATTTCTTTGTCCTTGAATATTACATACTCTACTCTGTGTCGCCTCTTATTACGTTCATTGATAATCTTAAAAATCTACTTCTGCTTTCCTTTACTATCATCCATCAGGTTTCCTTTGCTTAGCTTCTCAGCCACCTCCCTCCCTTTGCCCTCCTCTTTCACTCTCTCGCTTCATTTCTTTGCTTCCACGGTACACAGCTTGATCTATTATATATTATATATATATATATATACTATATAGGTATATATATATATATTATAGATATTATATTAATATATTATATATAGATATATATATATATATATATATATATTATAATAATAATAATATATATATATTATAATATATATACAACAAAATATATATATTATATTATATATATATTTATATATATATATATATATATTATTTACATTTTTTTATATAATATATAATAAAATATATATATATATATATATATAATATATATATATATAATATATATATATATATATTTATACTTATATATATAATATATATATATATATATTATATCATATATTACTACGAAATCGAACATTCCAAAATTACCAATTATTCCCATAAACTCCCATGATAAAGATGATAAATAATATTTATTTTATATGCAATAATACAAATGTAGAAAACATGCACGCAAACATCCCTTCATTTTTTCAAAGAGGATTGCGGATGCGGAGTGCCGTTAAGTCTGAGGATGCGGATGCGGATGCGGATGCGGATGTCAAATTTTAGGTGCGGCATTGTTTCCGCAAAGCGGCATGCGGATGCGGATGAAGACTTTCCTGAATAAAAGGTTTTAAACTGGAAAAGAATATAAAGTAAAGGAAGTTATCTTAACTTTGAAGATTTTTCCAATTTTATTTTCATTTGATTTTGAAAAAGCTAATCTGAAATTGAACTGGGGTAATTTGATTTTTAAAATTCCTTTAATTCTTCGTTCAATTTCACAACTCACTCTCCCCATAAAAGTAATTTATATACAGAATTCTTTAGGTACAGTTAATTTGGCAGGAAGAGGTTGCTGAAAATTTTAACGAAAGTTGTTTCTTAAATATGTTGTCAATGATAAAACCTGGAATCCATTCTTTAGAAAATGAGCGTCCTTTAAGAGTCCAATTCATCTCGAAAGATTTAATATATGTAGATGAGCATGCTTGTGATTGCATCTATCGAAAAGCACCTTTTTAAGTAAATTAATCATTTATTAAACATGCGGATAATTATGAATTGGAATTTTAGTTGTTAATCCTGTGAAAGTTGGTTTCCTATAAACGCTTGTGTGAAATTTGTTGTTTCCTTATATATGTTAATATCAAGAAATTGCCAAGGAGTCTCTTCTTCAATATGAACTGTGAAATTAATAGTTTTGGTGTTATTGAAAAACAGGTAAAGACTGTCTATTTAAATGGTTGACACCATTAAAAAGTAGTATATATATATATATATATATATATATATATACTTTATATATTTAATATTATATATCTATATATATATATATATTATATATATATAGTATATATATAACTGTTAGATATTGATAAAAAAGATCAACATATACTTTATATATATATTATATAATATATATTATATAGGACCTTAAGTAAACCAATCGCGCAAAAATAATTGTTATTGAATGGTGGTATGATTTTTTATTTTAGTGTAAAGAAAAAATTAAAAATTTGATTTCTATAAAATAAACTACTTTTTCTTTTTTGAGCTCTCAAATTTATTTATTTTAAAACAATTTTATTTAATTTCTTAATTGTTTTTCAAAGTAAAATATTTTTTTTTTGTGTCCATAATGAGTGTTGAAATATATATATATTATAGTCATATATATATTATATATATTATATATATATTATATATATATATAAATATATATATATATATATATATCATAGTATAATTATATATATATATATATATATATATTATATATAGATGGTCAGATTTTTCTAAAGCTGACAGTATTGTAACTAGAGACCGGCAGTCAATACAGTTAAACCAATTATATATTTGTATAATCAGCGGAAAATTTTTAAGGATGGGATTTTACTTTTTTTTTTTTTTTTTTTTTTTGGATTTATTCGCGAAATATTTTAAAAAAAAAATTTTTTTTTTTACTTTTTTAGGGGTGGCTCGCACGACCGGCGGGAACAGGGGGGGGAGAAGTCCCCCCGGTCGTCCACCGGGAGGCTGAGAGACCCCGACCCTGTCACTTTTGTGTTTACCTTATTGGTATTCCTTTTAGTTAAAGTAATACCAAGTGTTTTTGGAAGTAAAATTATTCTTTTTTTTTTACTAAAAGGAATTACCATAGGGTAAACCGCAAAGATGGCAGGAGCGGGGGTCTCCCGGCCTTCCGGGGACGAGGGAGGGACTTCAGTCCCCCCTCTGTCCCCGTCGGCTCGAGCCCCAAAAAGAGTAAAAAAAAATTTTTTTATATATTTTCCACGAAAAAAAAAAAAAAAAAAAAAAAAAAAACTTAAATTTTACGCTCTTTCTTAGCTATATATATATATTATATATACATATATATATATATATATATATTTATATATATATATTATTATATATATATATAGTATTATATATTATATAAATATATTAATATTATATATCTTTATAATATACTATATACTAACATATTATATAATATAATATCTATATATATATATATTATATATAATATATTATATATATTATATATTAATATA
>JABUQX010041464.1:0-5000 GCA_015478945.1 Trachelipus rathkii | reverse complement strand
TGGGAGGGTGATGTGTGGGGATATTTTTTTTAATATTAGTTTCTCCAGCAGTTTGCTGATGGTGGAGAGAAGAGAGATTGGGCGATAGGAGGATGGGGAATTGGGGTCTTTTTTGGGTTTCAATTTTGGGATAATGAATGCTTGTTTCCAGATTGGGGGTATATAATTAAGTTTCCAGGATTTGTTAAAGATTTCTGTGATGAGGAGAATTGCTTTTCCTCCTAGGTGTTTCAGGTGGAAGTTTGAGATTGAGTCTGGTCCTGTTGCTGGTGAATTTTTAAGGGTTTTGATTGTCTCTGATATCATGTTGGTTGTAAAAGGAGGTGGAGGGTTGTGATCTGAGGGAAGTTTTTTGAGTTGTTTTTTTGTTAACCTATTAATGGGGAGAGTAGGTTTACGGGAGATATTAGCGTAGTGTTTTGCGAGGCTGTCTGCTTGTTGTTTTGAGGAAGGGAGGGAGTTGTTAGACAGGGTGGGGATTCATGTGAGGGAGGGGGGTTGTTTTGTGAGTTGTTTAGTTTTTTGATAACCTGCCAGGTTCTCTTATTATCAATGCGTGAGATGTTGTTTTGTAGGAATTCTGTAAATTTGTTAGTAGTGTTAGTGGTTATGAGATTTGAGATCTGAGTGTTTAGGTTAGTTATTTGGTTTAGTGATTAATGTGGTGTATGGTCTGAGTTTTCGGAGGGAGTTTCTTTGTTTAATAAGTTGACTGATTTCGGGAGATAGTTTAGGATTGTAGGATTTTCTGTGACCCTTAGGTATGTAGAGGTTGGCTGATTTGATGATTGTGTTGTTTAAATGAATGATGGAGGTGTTTAATGTTGTTATGTCATGTATTGGTGTAGGGTTTATATGGGATTCAATATGGTTAGTAAATTCTGTCCAGTTAGCTTTTTTGTAGTTGGTAAATGTGGTGGTCTTTTTTTTGGGGGTTTGGTGGGGGGAGGTCAGAGATATGAGGATAGGGAGATGATCTGATTGTAGGTCGGTGGTTGTGTCCCAGGTTAATCTGTGATGTAGGGAGGGGGAACAAAATGTGACGTCTGGTGAGGTGGGAGATTGGTTGGCTTGGGGAGGGATTCTGGTGGGGAGTTTTTTGGAGTTAAGGATATTCAGGGATTCCAATTCATTAAGGATATGGTTGCCCCGGGGATCAGATGGGTAGTCCTCATACCAGGCAGTGTGGTGGGCATTTAAGTCGCCTCCAAGGATGAGATTTGGGTATGTAGCTATTGTTGATAGGGGGGTGTGAGGTTGTTTGGGGGGGCGGGTTTGGGGTGGTCGGGTGGCGAATATAAAGGTTGAAGATGTTGTAGGTGGTCTTGTTCAGGAGTATGGAACAAGATTGGGATTTTATTAATGCGGCGGGGAGTGGTGTGGAAGTGTTAGTAGTTGTATTATGGTATGGTATGCTGTTGTGGATTAGTGTTAAAAGGGAGTGGTGAGGGGGTTGGGCAGGGGAATATATGGCATCGTAACCATAGAATGTGGGGAGAGGGGTGTTTTGGGCGAGGGAGGCTTCTTGGATGATAGCTATGTGGATATTGTGTTTTTTCAGGAAATGGTTAAGTTCTATGGATTTGTTGGTTAAGCCATTAATATTGAATTGTAGTATGTTGAGTGTTTGGGGATTAGGTTTGGTCGGAAGGGGGTTTTGGTTGGTGGTGTGGGGGCTACAGGTTGTACAAGTGTAGCCCTTATTGAATCTGGGGAGGGGTCGGAATGGTGAGCAGGACTGGTGTACCCATCCTAGGCATCTAATGCACTGGATGCTGTTTAGTCCGACTTGTTTTTGGCAGATAGGGCAGTAATATTTAGGGGGTCCCGGGTTGCTCTCGACATCTCCCGACCGTAGGAGTAGTAGTCTCCCTACAATGAGAGTAAAGATAGACAGAAAAGGCAGATTTGAGACATAGATAGGTAAGTAGTAGGAGGACGATAGTAAAGTAGCGTAAAATATGACCTGTGGGCCCGGCCCTAGCCTGGCTCCTTTTGGCAGTAACCCTCCTGGTGGAGGGGGGGGAATTGTGTAATCTTGCAGTACCCCCCCCCGGGGCAGAAATTCTTGGTATCTTCTCCCGAGGTGGAACCCCTGACGGTTGCCCTGCTTATGGGGTTACACATCACAACCTATATACTCCATATATATATATATATATACTCTTATATATATACTCTTTCTCTCATATATATATATATATATATATATATATATATATATATATATATCATATATATATATCATATACTGCAATAAACAATAACTCTTAGGGAGCAGGAAATTTGTATGAGTTCAAAGAAAACAGTTCACAACTTTCATTTTTTTAAAAAATATTTTTCAAAAAAATTTCATAAAGTGAAAAGAATTAGTTTTAATTCTTTTTTTTTCTTTTTCTTTTTTATCTTTTTTAAATTTTAATCTTCTCTGATTCACAGAAATACTTCTTAAACAAATGCTGAGATTTACAACCTTGTATTCTAATGTAATGACTTGATGAAATTTGTTCATAAGTATATATATATATATATATATATATATATATATATATATATATATATATACTATATATATATATATATATACTCTCTCTCTCTCTCTCTCTCTCTCCTCTATATATATTATTATGTGTGTGTGTGTGTGTGTGTGTGTGTGGTAGGTGTGTGTGTGTGTGTGCGTGTGTGTAGGTGTGTGTAGGTGTGTGTGTGTTGGGGTATGTGCGTTGTGTATGCATGTTTGTGAGCATCGAGTTTAACAACAGAAGTTAAAATTAGTAAAATAATTGGAAGGTATCAGGTGTTGGAATTAGCCTAATTATTCGATGTAGAAAATCAAGTTACTCCTCAGAAGCCAAAGACAATCTTAAGTGGTTGACAAAGAGAGTTTTCTCGTGATTTTTTTATAATAGAAATTAAGGGGATGTTTCTCTATTGTAAAGGGTAACTGGATAGTGTTTTTAAAGTTGTTCAAATTTTTTCTTTATATCATATTCCGAGAGTATGAATTAAAAGAAATATTTTTTTGTTGTATTTGATGCTTTGATGTTTTTTGTTGTTTTTGTAGTTTAGTGTTTGTTGTTTGTTCGTGAATTTTATAAGCAAAATGAATTAAGTAGTTTTTTATTTTTATTTTATTTTTCTCTAACTGTTTCTTCTGCGACTATAATAAAAAACAGAGGGAATAAAATTCTTTAGACGCTCCATAAATACAATGCCATGAGAGCCATTATCATAATATATATATATATATATATATATATATATATATATATATATATATATATATATATATATATATATATATATATATATATATATATACTTTATATTTATTTATCTTATATAAATATATATATATATATATATATATATATATATATATATATATATATATATATATATATATATAAAACGGAATTCATAATTAAATGTAAATAAATTTAAATAAAAAAATTTAATATATTTTACGTAAAATAAAGCTTATCCATTGGAGGGGTTTTTAATTACATTTATTTTAATAAATTTTATTCACATGCACAAATATATTAAATACACATTTTATAGAATTTTAATTTGAAAAATATGGAAGTATATATATATATATATATAGTCTATATATATATATATATATATATATATATATATATATATATATATATATATATATATATATATATATAAATATATATATATATATATATATATATATATATATATATATATATATATATATAGAGAAAAAAATAGAAGAGAAGAGAAGAGAAGAGAAGAGAAGAGAGAGAGAGAGAGAGAGAGAGAGAGAGAGAGAGAGAGAGAGAGAGAGAGAGAGAGAGAGAGAGAGAGAGGATTTATTATACAAAAATAATTATGCTTTTCGATAGAGCTGCCAGGTGGTGTCAGGTATGAAATCACCACTTCTGCCATTTTCAGCAGAGGAAATTTTGAAAAATTATAACTTTTTGGGGGACTTAAAACAATCTTATTTAATTTAACCCCAATTTGAGATGTCCATTGATAAAGTTGAAGGGTAGGAAATTTGTAAACTTTTTAGTTCCATCTGTGGCAACATCTGCAGCTTCACGAGCAATTACGATCTCAAATGAAGAAACCCGTGCAAATTTTCAGAATAAAACCTGTGGATGGTTTGCCACAGGAATTTTACTAGGTTAGGTGCAGGTTAGGAATGGGGAAGTAGGGCTCTAGGTGTAAACGAAAGGGTTATGAATTTATGTTTTTCGGAAAATTTAGGTTTTTGGATTTGTGGAGAGAATTTCTGGACAAAGATCTTTTTGCAGTAGACGGAGTTCACTTGAGTCGTAAAGGTGTTGAGCTTTTCAGTACCAGTTTGGAGACTTGTCTATCAAAAAACTAGGTAAAGTTAGGGGTGATGTGATAAATTTTGATATGAATAATTATAAGAATGGAAACTGTAATAGTGGTGAGACAACTAAAACTAGCGTTGTTACAAGCTCAAATAAAGATATCAATAAAAGTAATAGTATTTCAAATATCTAATGTTTTTACACAAATGATCAGTATAGAAATAAAAAGATGAGCTGATTAGTTATACCATAAATGAGAATCTAGACATTATTTGCATAACTGAAGCATGGGTTAATGAAGAATTATAGAGACTCCTTTCAGGAATATGAAATAGACGGATATTCACTTTATTTATACCAGCGTAAAGGAAAGAAGGGTGGTGGTGTGGCGCTTTATGTTAAAAGTTATATTCAAGATGTGTTAATGATGAGATTTAAAACTAATCATGATATTGAATTGGTGTGGGTAGATATCCTTATGTACAATAGATCATACAGAATAGGGGCATTTAGACCTCCCCTGGCAGAGTCAAGAGTGGCATGGATATGGTGAAAGAAATTGAGAGAAGCACTTCACAATAAAGAAAATGGTATAGTCATAATGAGGTGATTTTAATTTTCCCGGCATTCAGTGGGATTCCTTGTCTAATATGAATCACAGTAGTTTTTATTTTACAA
>JABUQX010041463.1:0-17471 GCA_015478945.1 Trachelipus rathkii | reverse complement strand
AAAAACGTCAATTAAGGACACCTAAATAATAAATTCTCTTTTCTCTTTTTTAATTTCCATTTCAATCAAACACATTCATTTTTCAAATGCTGAAAATACCGTTAAAAACTCAATTTTAAGATTTAACCAAATAATTTCAAATGTTGAAATTTAGGAAAAATCGTACTTTTAAGAGTTCTAAATTTGTAATGTGAAAATTTAAGAAAAAGCGTAATTTTAGAAGTTAAATTTTTTTATTAAAACAGGTTTTCGAAATTAATGAAATATTTGGTATATAAAAACAAATATTGAAATTTCATTAAAAAACGTCAATTTAAGACATCTAAAACTATTAATAAATTCACTTTTCAGCTTTTTGAAATTGCATTTCAATGAAACACATTATTTTTTCAAATGCTGAAAATACCATTAAAAACTCAATTTTAAGATTTACCAAATGATTTCAAATGTTGAAATTTAGGAAAAATCGTACTTTTAAGAGTTCTAAATTTGTAATGTGAAAATTTAAGAAAAAGCGTAATTTTAGAAGAGAAGTTAAAATTTTTTATTAAAACAGGTTTTCACAACTAATTGAAATATTAGGTATTGAAAAAAACAAATATTAAATTTTCATTAAAACGTCAAATTAAGACACCTAAAACTATTTAATAAATTTACTTTTCAAAAGTTCCGATATTCCTTTTTCACTCGGACACCAGAAATTTTCCCATGGTCGAAGAATACCTTAAAAAACTTCATTTAAGATTACAAACTCTCTTAAGAATGTTGAAAGCATTTAGGAAAAATCGTACTTTTTAGAGTTCTAAATTTTTTGTAATGTGAAAATTTAAGAAAAACCGTAATTTTAGAAGTTAAAATTTTTTATTAAACAGGTTTTCACAACTAATGAAATATTTGGTATATAAAAACAAATATTGAAATTCATTAAAAAACGTCAATTTAAGACACCTTAAAACAGTTTAATCTAAATTCACTTTTCTGCTTTTTGAAATTGCATTTCAATGAAACACATTATTTTTTCAAATGCTGAAAATACCGTTAAAAACTCAATTTTAAGATTTACCAAATAATTTCAAATGTTGAAATTTAGGAAAAATCGTACTTTTAAGAGTTCTAAATTTGTAATGTGAAAATTTAAGAAAAAGCGTAATTTTAGAAGTTAAAATTTTTTATTAAAACAGGTTTTCACAACTAATGAAATATTTGGTATATAAAAACAAATATTGAAATTCCATTAAAAAACGTCAATTAAGACATGTAAAAACTTATTAATAAATTCACTTTTCCAGCTTTTTTGAAATTGCATTTCAATGAAACACATTATTTTTCAAATGCTGAAATACCGTTAAAACTTCAATTTTAAGATACCAAATTAATTTCAAATGTTGGAAATTTAGGATAAAATTCGTACTTTTAAGAGTTCTAAATTTGGTCTTGCTCCGTTAGGAAAGCCAAAGGTTAGAAGTTAAAATTTTTTATTAAAACAGGTTTTCACAACTAATGAAATATTAGGTATATAAAAACAAATATTGAAATTTCATTAAAAAACGTCAATTTAAGACACCTAAAACTATTAATAAATTCGCTTTTTCTTTTTGAAATTGAATTTTAATGAAACACATTATTTTTTCCAAATGCTGAAAATACCGTAAAAACCTCCTAATTTAAAGATTTACCAATAATTTCAAATGTTGAAATTTAGGAAAAATTCGTACTTTTAAGAGTTCTAAATTTGTAATGTGAAAATTTAAGAAAAATATAATTTTCAAATTAAAATTTTTTAGAAAACAGGTTTTCACAACTAATGGAAATATTTGGTATTAAAAACAAATATTGAAATTTCATTTAAGAAACGTCACATTGAAGACACCTAAAAATTAATAAATTCACTTTTCTGCTTTTTGAAATTGCATTTCAATGAAACACATTATTTTTTCAAATGCTGAGACAATACCGTTAAAAACTCAATTTTAAGATTTACCAAATAATTTCAAATGTTGAAATTTATTAAAAATCGTACTTTTAAGAGTTCTAAATTTGTAATGTGAAAATTTAAGCAAAAGCGTAATTTTAGAAGTTAAAATTTTTTATTAAAACAGGTTTTCACAACTAATGAAATATTTGGTATATAAAAAACAAATATGAAATTTCATTAAAAAATTCAATTTAAGACACCTAAACAATTAATAATTCTCTTTTCTGCTTTTTGAAATTGCATTTCAATGAAACACATTATTTTTTCAAATGCTGAAAATACCGTTAAAAACTCAATTTTAAGATTTAACAAATAATTTTAAATGTTGAAATTTAGGAAAAATCGTACTTTAAGAGTTCTAAATTGTATGTGAAAATTTAAAAAAAGCGTAATTTTAGAAGTTAAAATTTTTTATTAAACCAGTTTTTCACAACTAATGAAATATTTGGTATATAAAAACAAATATTGAAATTTCATTAAAAAACGTCAATTTAAGACACCTAAAACTATTAATAAATTCACTTTTCTGCTTTTTGAAATAGCATTTCAATGAAACACATTATTTTTTCAAATGCTGAAAAATACCGTTTAAAAACTCAATTTTAACATTGACAAATAATTTTCAAATGATGAAAATTTAGGAAAAATCGTACTTTTAAGAGTTCTAAATTTGTAATGTGAAAATTTAAGAAAAAGCGTAATTTTAGAAGTTAAATTTTTTTAATAAAACAGGTTTTCAAAACTAATGAAATATTTGGTATATAAAAACAAATATTAGAAATTTCATTTAAAAAACGTCAATAAGACACCTAAAACTATTAATAATTCTCTTTTCAGCTTTTTTGAAATTGCATTTCAATGAAACACATTATTTTTTCAAATGCTGAAAATACCGTTAAAAACTCAATTTTAAGATTTACCAAATAATTTCAAATGTTGAAATTTAGGAAAAATCGTACTTTTAAGAGTTCTAAATTTGTAATGTGAAAATTTAAGAAAAAGCGTAATTTTAGAAGTTAACATTTTTTATTAAAACAGGTTTTCACAACTAATGAAATATTTGGTATATAAAAACAAATATTGAAATTTCATTAAAAAACGTTAAATTTAAGACACGTAAAACAAATAATAAATTCTCTTTTTTTCTTTTTTTAAATTGCATTTTAATTAAAACATTTTTTTTTCAAAATGCGAAAGATCCGTAAAGAAACTCCAATTTAAAGAATTCACCAAAAAATTCCAATGTTGTAATTATGGAAATCGTACTTTTAAGATGTCTAAATTTGTGTAATGGGAAAATTTAAGAAGCGTAATTTTTTAGAAGTTAAAATTTTTTAATTTAAAAAAGGTTTTTCACAACTAGTGAAATATTTGTTTTATAAAAACAAAATTGAAATTTCATTAAAAAAGTTAATTAAAGATACATAAAAAACTATTAATAATTATTCTTTTCTGGACCTTTTTTGTAAATCGAGCATTTCAATGAAAACTTATTTTTTTCAAGGTGGCTGAAAATCCGTTTAAAAACTCAATTTTAAGATTTTACCAAATAATTTCAAAGTTGAATTTAGGAAAATTCGTATTTTAAGAGTTCTAAATTGAAAAGTTAAATTTTATTAAAACAGGTTTTCACAACTAATGAAATATTTTTTTATTAAAACAGGTTTTCACAACTAATGAAATATTTGGTATATAAAAACAAATATTGAAATTTCATTAAAAAACGTCAATTTAAGACACCTAAAACTATTAATAAATTCGCTTTTCTGCTTTTTGAAATTGCATTTCAATGAAACACATTATTTTTTCAAATGCTGAAAATACCGTTAAAAACTCAATTTTAAGATTTACCAAATAATTTCAAATGTTGAAATTTAGGAAAAATCGTACTTTTAAGAGTTCTAAATTTGTAATGTGAAAATTTAAGAAAAAGCGTAATTTTAGAAGTTAAAATTTTTTATTAAAACAGGTTTTCACAACTAATGAAATATTTGGTATATAAAAACAAATATTGAAATTTCATTAAAAAACGTCAATTTAAGACACCTAAAACTATTAATTAAAAATATTCTGCTTTTTAATATTAACTAAAACTATTAATTAAAAATATTCTGCTTTTTAAATTATGAAAATACCGTTAAAAACTCAATTTTAAGATTAACCAAATAATTTCAAATGTTGAAATTTAGGAAAAATCGTACTTTTAAGAGTTCTAAATTTGAAATGTGAAAATTTAAGAAAAAGCGTAATTTTAGAACTTAAATTTTTTTATTAAAACAGGTTTTCACAACTAATGAAATATTTTGTATATAAAAACAAATATTGAAATTTCATTAAAAAACGTCAATTCAAGACACCTAAAACAATTAATAAATTCTCTTTCCTGCTTTTTGAAATTGCATTTCAATGAAACACATTGTTTTTTCAAATGCTGAAAATACCGTTAAAAACTCAATTTTAAGATTTACCAAATAATTTCAAATGTTGAAATTTAGGAAAAATCGTACTTTAAGAGTTCTAAATTTGTAATGGTAAAATTTAAGAAAAAGCGTAATTTTAGAAGTTAAAATTTTTTATTAAAACAGGTTTTCACAACTAATGAAATATTTGGTATATAAAAACAAATATTGAAATTTCATTAAAAAACGTCAATTTAAGACACCTAAAACTATTAATAAATTCTCTTTTCTGCTTTTTGAAATTGCATTTCAATGAAACACATTATTTTTTTTTCAAATGCTGAAAATACCGTTAAAAACTCAATTTTAAGATTAACCAAATAATTTCAAATGTTGAAATTTAGGAAAAATCGTACTTTTAAGAGTTCTAAATTTGTAATGTGAAAATTTAGGAAAAAGTAATTTTAGAAGTTAAATTTTTATAAACAGGTTTTTCACAACTAATGAAAATTTGGTATATTAAAAACAAATATTGAAGATCTCATTAAAAAAATGATCAATAAATTCACCCTAAAACTATTAATAAATTCACTTTTCTGCTTTTTGAAATAGCATTTCAATGAAACACATTATTTTTTCAAATGCTGAAAATACCGTTAAAAACTCAATTTTAAGATTTACCAAATAATTTCAAATGTTGAAATTTAGAAAAATCGTACTTCTTTAAGAGTTCTAAATTTGTAATGTGAAAAATTAAGAAAAAGCGTAATTTTAGAAGTTAAAATTTTTTATTAAAACAGGTTTTCACAACTAATGAAATATTTGGTATATAAAAACAAATATTGAAATTTCATTAAAAAACGTCAATTGAAGACACCTAAAACAATTAATAAATTCTCTTTTCTGCTTTTTGAAATTGCATTTCAATGAAACACATTATTTTTTCAAATGCTGAAAATACCGTTAAAAACTCAATTTTAAGATTAACCAAATAATTTCAAATGTTGAAATTTAGGAAAAATCGTACTTTTAAGAGTTCTAAATTTGTAATGTGAAAATTTAAGAAAAAGCGTAATTTTAGAAGTTAAATTTTTTATTAAAACAGGTTTTCACAACTAATGAAATATTAGGTATATAAAAACAAATATTGAAATTGAATTGACATCTAAAACTATTAATAAATTCACTTTTCAGCTTTTTGAAATTGCATTTCAATGAAACACATTATTTTTTCAAATGCTGAAAATACCGTTTAAAAACTCTCAATTTTAAGATTTACCAAATAATTTTAAATGTTGAAATTTAGAAATCGTACTTTTTAAGAGTTCTAAATTGTAATGTGAAAAAAATTAAGGAAAAACCGTAATTTTAGAAGTTAAAATTTTTTATTAAAACAGGTTTTCACAACTAATGAAATATTTGGTATATAAAAACAAATATTGAATATAAAAACAAATATTGAAATTTCATTAAAAAACGTCAATTTAAGACACCTAAAACTATTAATAAATTCACTTTTCAGCTTTTTGAAATTGCATTTCAATGAAACACATTATTTTTTCAAATGCTTAAAATACCGTTAAAAACTCAATTTTAAGATTTACCAAATAATTTCAAATGTTGAAATTTAGGAAAAATCGTACTTTTAAGAGTTCTAAATTTGTAATGTGAAAATTTAAGAAAAAGCGTAATTTTAGAAGTTAAAATTTTTTATTAAAACAGGTTTTCACAACTAATGAAATATTTGGTATATAAAAACAAATATTGAAATTTCATTAAAAAACGTCAATTTAAGACACCTAAAACAATTAATAAATTCTCTTTTCTGCTTTTTGAAATTGCATTTCAATGAAACACATTATTTTTTCAAATGCTGAAAATACCGTTAAAAAAACTCAATTTAAGATTTACCAAATAATTCAATAATGGTTGAAATTAGGAAAAACCTCGTATTTTTAAGCAGTTTCTAATTTTTTTAATGTGAAATTTATGAAAAAGCGTAATTTAGAAGTTAAAATTTTTTATTAAAACAGGTTTTCACAACTAATGAAATATTTGGTATATAAAAACAAATATTGAAATTTCATTAAAAAACGTCAATTGAAGACACCTAAAACAATTAATAAATTCTCTTTTCTGCTTTTTGAAATTGCATTTCAATGAAACACATTATTTTTTAATTTTGAAAATAGGTTAATAACTCAATTTTAAGATTTACCAAATAATTTCAAATGTTGAAATTTAGGAAAAATCGTACTTTTAAGAGTTCTAAATTTGTAATGTGAAAATTTAAGAAAAAGCGTAATTTTAGAAGTTAAATTTTTTTATTAAAACAGGTTTTCACAACTAATGAAATATTTGGTATATAAAAACAAATGTTGAAATTTCATTAAAAAACGTCAATTTAAGACATCAAAAACTATTAATAAATTCACTTTTCTGCTTTTTGAAATTGCATTTCAATGAAACACATTATTTTTTCAAATGCTGAAAATACCGTTAAAAACTCAATTTTAAGAATTACCAAATAAATATTTCAAATGTGTGACATTCAGGAAAAAACTCGTACTTAACGCGGTTCTAAATCCGGTAATGTGAAAAATTTCAAGAAAAAGCGTAATTACGGAGTTAACATTTTTTATTAAAACCGGTCTCACTGTTTTCACAACTAATGAACAATTTGGTAAATATTTTTCATATAAAAACAAATATTGAAATTTCGGATTAAAAACGTCAATTTAAGACACGCTAAAAAAATAAATAAATTCTCATTTTCTGCTTTTTTGCAATCGTTCATTTCAACTGAAACACAAATCTCTACTTTTATACTTTCGAGTAAATGGCCAATTCTCATATTTGCTAATATATCATTAATGTGACATTAAAATTAATAATTACAAAGCCACTTAACTATGAATTATAATAAATTATAATTATAATTATGTTAGCATCATCTAAGCGAAGTCAACTATAATTGATTTATAAGATGTTGGACAACAATCCAACACGTAAAATGCAGAGCTTACTCTCTTTGTTTTTATATTTAACTCTCGATAATTTTCAAAAAGTTTTTCGGTGAAATTGGAGTGTCACGAAGATAATTATATATATACGATTAATTGCAAATAATATCCTGTTAAGTAGATCGAATTCACTACAGAATATGCGAAAGATTGAAATAAAAGCCCTCAATTAGTAGTAGTAAATATAATTTTTAATGATTTAATATATATTATATAAACTATAGTATATATATATAATATATATTATTATTACTGATTAATTTAATGTACTATAAGATAATGTTTATTATAATATAATTTTTTTATTATAGATAAATACATAAGTAAATATTGTGACTACAAGTTACTTACACTCATGGGACCACAACTGAGCGGATTTTACGATCATAATATAATTATATATATTAATTAATAAAAACTAAAATTATGATGAATTATAGTAAATTATTATAATATAGATTAATTAAATAATATTAAATACGGATACTACGTCATCAATTATTTAAAGTATACACTTAAAAGACTTATAATTTAATAACTAAATAATTTCAGCTTTTATCTATGTGATATAGTCCTTTTTGAAATTGTTAGGTATTAGTATCACCAAATAAATTAAAATCGACCTAATACCAAACAATATTTTTTCACTAGTCTCCTTGTGTTTAAGAATGCAAATAAATCATATTACCGTTAACATGTGTGTATACATGAAACCGTATGTCATACATAAAAAAATCTCGACATCTCGTAAATACTCTTTGCTTATATATATTATAATTCTCAATTATATATTATTTTTCTAATAGTTAAGTTTTTTTTTGTATTTGTTGTAGCATGCAAATTTTGCCAGAATTCAAGAAACGTGATTCAATTTTAGTAATTCTATCCGGGGTGTATACTGTTTTAACTTTATGTTAGCGGTCGCGTAGATCTTGTCTAGATTAGCGGTGATAATGTGAAAATTTAATAATAAATAATATCATAAGTCGTATTTTTATAAAATGTACAGGTTCAATAACATATATTTTAATATAATTAATATAGTATTATAAGAAAGTAACGCGTGATTTTTCCTACAATCATAAATATACTATATGTTAAAATATTTTTTATTGGATTAGGTAAAATTATTAATCAGAGTATACGATATCGAATGAAAACGCATTCAAAAATATTGAAATTATATTGGATATCGAATTTTTAAATCATAAATAGAAATAGCTAATAATACGTATAGCTGAAATGATAATTCTTTTTAAAATATCTGACGTTAAATATACATCGCATAAATTTTAAGTAATAAATAGGGCATCTTTCCATATTGTTTGCAGTTGCTAGCTTTTGTGTCGCGCGCGATGAAGAATAAAAACGGGTTTTTTTCCTTCGCGTGGTTCAATAGAGATGATCGTACTTTCTAGCCCTACAGGAGCACCAGATCTACTATCGAGTCTGAAATAAAATTATCTACTATAATAGGTAAAATAATACTCAATATATATATATTATATTAAAGATATATAATTATTATAATCTCATAATTATAAGTTTATATATAAATAATGTTGTTAATAATATATATTATTAAGGAAATAATATAAAATATAGTTCTTATATACGTATTACTTTAAGTATAATTATATACATCTAGGAGACAATTTTTTAATCAACTATGAAATTAAAAAAAATAAAGGAACCTTTTTGATAAAATTTAAAAATGCTAGAATAGTACAAAGTTGAGAGGCCCTTCCCTGTAATCATTTAGAGATGATCATTTTTTTGAGCGTAATAGATTACGAAGTTCTTTTGTCGGCTAAGAGAAGGGAGTCGATCAAAGATGACACAATATATGTTCTTGTGTATTTTTATTAACTACAAAGAGGTATTTCCATGTGTAAACCACAAGATGGACTGAAGTCAGGCTGAGTGTTATTCGGAAAATCATATCCGGCGGGACGACGCGGGGGACCGAAGTCCCCCCTCTGTCTCTTCCTCCGTATACGGCTAATAATAAACGACAACCCCACTAAAATAAGCGAAATTTGAAAAAAGAAAACTTAATACGTTTGTCTCATTAACAAAAACATAATAACAAAAAACTAATATTTTGGTAACTCTTGGCTCTTCGGTCTAATTGTGTAACAGGAATAGAAGGTTTTAATGCCTGAAGTGATAAACGCTAGCAAAGACCTAAGATATTCAATTATTATCTCATCATTTATACTGTGTCTAATAAAGTCATTAGCTAATATTATTTTTTGATTTTTTATAGTTGTTCATCTCTCTCAATTTTTGATGAAATTCAACAAACATGTTTTATTTTATTTCTCTTTCGAGTAGGACTGTTATGCATTGAATAGAACTTTTTAGTTACCATGCATAATAGATCTTATTCCGGGAGACTGGCAGTTATTATTAAAACTTCTCAGATATATTATATTTATAATAATAAATATTAAATAATCATATAAATAAATTTTCAAATATCATATAGTGATTTTTACTTATAATTATTAGTATAATATTAATATTTACCTATAGGGTAAAAATCGTAGTACTAACTTTATATTAATAGTATATATAACGAAATTGGAAGGGTTCTAAATTTGTAAATGTGGGAGAATATTTAAGAAATTAAGGGGGCGCAACATAAATCGATATGGAAAAGTGGGGCACAGATACAAAAAGGTTGAGAAACACTGCTTTATTCGATTACGTAAATTTTAAAAAAAAATTTGCCTTCAGCTTAACCGGAGGCGGAATTATTCGACAGTCACTCTTTTATGTTATCAAAAACATAATAACAGGGGCACAGAATCTTATAAAACTAAGTTTAATCATAATTTTCCACAACGAAAAAATATATTACTTCGATGTGTTTTTCCATAATTTTAACCTTGAACACTTTATAATATAACAGCGGGATAATTTGCACAAATTGAAATCATAGGAATTCAAAGGTAAATAATGTCAAGCCAAAATATTGGCGTACGTTCGCAAAGCTCTCTGAGGAGGGGGAAAGGCAGTATGGCAGTTGAATGCAACGTTCATGATTTGTTATTGCAAGTGTACAACAACTGGAGCGTCAATCGTACATTTTTAGGAGTGAGGAAATTCTTAAAATTGAGCAAGAACTCTGCCAGGCGTACGAATTCAGCATATAATATTATATAATATATATATATATATATGAATTATATTATATATATATATAATATATATTATATATAATATTATTATATAAATAATATATATATATATATATATAATATATATATATAATATATATATATAATATATATATAGGTGTATCGTTAATATTGGCGAAAAAATTCAGTATGATATTCCTTGCATAATATAAGATATGTCAATAAACATTTTCGCGAAAACGCCTCGTTTCCAGATTACAGGTGAATGAAAACCTATTTAACATTAAGTTAGCAATAAACAGTAAACTTAATTTGGAAAGGTAATTAACAAATTATTCAATTTATTTTAATTATAAAGAATCATAGATTACTCAAGAAGAAAAATATACAACAGAAATAGTACGAAGCAATGGTGCCACTAAGGTTATAACAAATGTTGAAAGTGAGCACCCCCAGCGGCAATTCAGGCCTCTATTCTGCGACGCAATGATTGGCGGACACGTTCAAAATTATACCGTGTGTGAGCCGAATTGTGTCACAAGATTCCGATATGCGAGCCCTTAATTCTTCGACTTTCAACTTTGCTGAATAAAACCAAATTGTTTCAGGGACCCACAAGAAGAATCCAATGCATTTTAGGTCGGAGAACCGCGGAGGCCAAGGTTGTGGTACCTCCTCGACTTACGCCAACGCTGATATACAGTGTGTCAAATAGTTACAAGCAACAAACTGAAATTGAGCTCGAGGCGCCGTCGTCATGAATGACAATTTTCGATCTTAATTGTAATGGACGTCTTCCAGTAGTGTAGGCAAGTCATGTTCAAGAAATTGGCGATAAACGTCTGCAGTAAGCCTCGCTGGTAAAAGAATGGACCTATACAAATGGTCGCCAACAACCGACCCATACATCAATGAAAAACTGGTGTTGATTGGCGCTTTCAAACTATGGCAGTGTTCTTATCAGCCCATGTGTTGAATTGTTGTTAGAGTTCAGTATGGCGTGCTCTGGAAAAAATTGCCTCATTGGTGAACAATATTTCTGGTAAATGGGAGGATTGCCTGCAATTTTCTGTTGCATCCATCGACACAAAGCTACTCGTGCAGGAAAATCTGTTGGTACAAATGCCTGCACTCGTTGTTATGTGATAAGGTACAGGGAATTGATTTTTCAATACCCGTGAAAACTGTCGAATAACCTTACATGTGGGCTCGCAATCTTTTGGATTGTTGTAGGACGGTCTCAATTCTTGGAGAACCTGGTCTTAAAACATCTGGAGGTGGTACTGTGCGAGGCGCCCGTTTCAATTAGTTAGTTTTTTAAAACTTCCTTTTTCTCTAAGACGTTGATGGAACGTGCAAACATAGTAGTGATGAGGATGACACGATTACGGGTACATTCTTTCATAGAGACGCATGGAGTACTAATGAATTACCGTCGTGAGTTGACCGTAACAAAGCATATCACACATTTCACTATTTGTGTATTCATTTGAAAATATGAGCAAACACTTGAACACAGAACTTGACGCGATACGGACTATTATATGTATAAAAATGAAGCTCGTGCATGACTAGTAAAAAATAATTTTTAAAAGCAAGTTACAAAACTAAATAAATATCCATATTATTAAATTTTAATATGTAGCACACGGGCAATGGAATAAATCAGATATGTCCCACATAAGGTTACATCACCTTGTATCTTGGAAACGAAACGTTTTTTGGTGAAATGTTTATTGACACACATTATCTTATTTAAATTATGGCAAGGCTTATACATACTAAGCCTGTCTACAACAGTGTTATACACCCTTATATATATATATATATATATATATATATATATATATATATATATATATATATATATATATATATATATATATATATATATATATATATATATATATATATATTATAATATATATTTATATATTATATTTTAAAACCTGTAAACTAAGCTTTTTAAATAAATATCAAATTTTAGGGGGAAGGGAAATTTAACTCCATTTCCGAGCTGTCAATAATAAAAAGCTGCTAAAGCTATTTTAGTTATCTTTTTCCATCTAGTAACTCAAGTTACCTTTTAGCGTCAGTAACGCAAGTTACCTTTTTACATCGAGTAGCTCAAGCCAAGTTAAGTTATCAAAATATTAAAAGGTAAAGTTTTATAAATCCTAATCAACATTTGTACATTGCTTCTAGATTTGGTTTCGGATTCTTCATCGGAATTGAGCTGTCACATTTATTGTAGTATTATGACTTATACAGTCTTCATTCTTTAGTTACTAAATAGTAGCATTGTTGCTAGCAGTAGTTAAACTGCATTCAGAGGATTGTTTGGTAACTTCATGGTGTGTAGGTTTGTTCGTGTGAGTGTCCGGGTCTTGTAAGTATTTTATTGATTTCATTTTCATTTATCTAGGTTGAACTTTACCATTTTGATATATCAATTCATATCAAGTCAAATAAATAGTATGAGTCATTTAAGACAAATACTAGATGTGTTCGATCGATATTTTCAATCTCTTCTAAATTTAATTAGTCGTATTTTAAGCTGAGACGTCAGGTATCATTTACTAAGATCGAACACATTCGATTCAAAGAAAGTTCTTAAATATTTAGAATTTTCTATGTCAAATATCAATTTAATAGAATGGGTCTTAATAGATTGACAAATTCTAGATCGTGTTTGATTAGGTTTATTATTTCTTCTGACTTATAAAAATAAGTTAGTCGTATTAAAAATCTGAGACGTCAGTGTATTAATCACCCATAATTATCAAACACTTTCTTATTATACTCTTCGAGTTGCCCTTATTAGTAACTCTTCGGAGTGCCCTTATTAGTAACTGCTTCGAGTTCCCTTATTTAGTAACTCATCTTCGGAGTTGCAATTATCAAGTAACTCTTCGAGTTGCATATTATCAAGTACTCTTCGGAGTTTGCAATTATCGTAACTCTCGGATTGCAATATCAAGTTACTCTTCGGAGTTGCAACTATCAAGTTACTCTTCGGAGTTGCAATTATCAAGTTACTCTTCGGAGTTGCAATTATCAAGTTACTCTTCGGAGTGCAATTATCAAGTTACTCTTCGGAGTTGCAAATTATCCAAGGTGGCTCTCGGAGACCACATTCGACTTAACTACATTGCTGAGAACGGAGGAAGGGGGTCACAAACTTCGCAAACTTCCCCGATGAAAGAGAAATAATCTTTCAACACCCAGAATGTGTCGCCTTCAAGTAATGAGGATCATTCGACCATTCTTTACATCATTGGTGAGTTGTGCTCCATTTTCTTTGTTTTAAGTAATGTATTCAAAATCACTTATCTCTCTCTCTCTTTCTTTACGATACAGCACGCCACGGGACGGAAATAGGAATGTCCTGCTTTTGACCATCATCATAGAGTTGTACAGAAAAAAGAAGCCCATTATCCGTTGTAGAGATGATGACTATTTATTTATTTATTTAACATCTGCTTCCGTTTATATAATTATTAAGAGTTGGGCAGATTTACCTTATTTGTTCAGCAATTTATAATTAAAACTATTTTTGTATCAACTTTGGCAGTATTTTGTTTTCACCTCAAATATGCGAAAAGAGCAAGATGTGTTTTTCAATTATCATTTTCCTTTTTTATCATTTTGCTTTTTTTATTTTGAAAGATTATTTTTTTTCTTTCATTGAATTTTTGGATTTTTATTTTGAAAGTTTATTTATTTTTTCTTTTGTTGTTTATTAATTTGGAAGTTTAGTTATTTTCTTCATTTTTCATTTGTCATCTTTCGTTGTCGTTTTTTTATTTTTGAAAATTTTGTTTCCTTTCAGATTTATATTTTGGAAGGTTTCGTTTCTTTTTCATTTTTTACATCGAAGGATTTGTCATTTCAAATTTTGATAGATGCTCAAGATTCTTTGAATTTCAACAATTCATCGTTCAGCAATTCGAAGAATTCATCAATTTCAAATACGAGAGTTATTAAATCGGAGATGACGTGGATGAGTATATTTTTTTATAGTTTGAGTTGATAATTTTTATACTTTTCAAATCAGAATATTTCTCATTGTTCAATTTATTTCCGATTATTTTTTATTAAAAAGAGCACTCTCGTTTCATGTTTTTATGACTCCCGTCCAAAAGGACGGAGTCATCCCCGCCCCCCGAGTGTTTAAAAACTGTAAACCAACTACTCTTTTTGAATAAATATCAAATTTTGGGGAAAGGGAAATTTAGCTCAATTTCCGAGCTTTCAATAATAAAAAGTATATCAAGTAGCTCAAGTTACCTTTCATCATTCAGTAGCTCAAGTTACCTTTTAGCATCAGTAACGCTAGTTACATTTTTTCCATCGGTAGCTCAAGCCAAGTTAAGTTATCAAAATATTAAAAGGTAAAGTTTTATAAAATCCTAAAATTCAAGATTATAGTTTCAAAATCGATTAATTTTAAATAAATTGAGCTGTCACATTTATTGGAGTATTATGACATACAGTCTTCATTCTTTAGTTACTAAATGGTAGCATTGTTTGCTAGCAGTACTTAAACTGCATTCAGAGGATTGTTTGGTAACTTCATGGTGTGTAGGTTTGTTCGTGTGAATGTCCGGGTCTTGTAAGTATTTTGTTGATTTCATTTCATTTATCTAGGTTGAACTTTACCATTTTGATATTTCAATTCATATCAAGTCAAATAAATAGTATGAGTCATTTAAGACAAATACTAGATGTGTTCGATCGATATTTTCAATCTCTTCTAAATTTAATTAGTCGTATTTTAAGCTGAGACGTCAGGTATCATTTACTAAGATCGAACACATTCGATTCAAAGAAAGAAAGTTCTTAAATATTTAGAATTTTCAATGTCAAATATCAATTTAATAGAATGCGTCTTAATAGATTGACAAATTCTAGATCGTGTTTGATTAGGTTTATTATTTCTTCTGACTTATAATAAATAGGTAGTCGTATACAATCTGAGACGTCATATTAATCACCGTAATATCAAACACTTCTTATTTAAGTAACTTTCGGAAGGTTGCCCTATTTTAGTAACTCTCGGAGTTGCCCTATTAGTACTCTTCGGAGTTGCCCTATTTTAGTAACTCTTCGGAGTTGCAATGATCAAGTAACCTCGCCGGAGTTGCAGATTATCAAGTAACTCTCGGAGTTGGCAATTATCAAGTAACTCTTCGGAGTGCAACTATCAAGGTTACTCTTCGGAGTTGCAACTATCAAGTTACTCTTCGGAGTTGCATTATCAAGTTACTCTTCGGAGTTGCAATTATCAATTACCTGTCGAAGTTGCCAAATTATCAAGTGGCTCTTCGGAGACACAATCGACTTCAACTACATTGCTGAGAACGGAGGAAGGGGGTCACAAACTTCGCAAACTTCCCCGATGAAAGAGAAATAATCTTTCAACACCCAGAATGTGTCGCCTTCAAGTAATGAGGATCATTCGACCATTCTTTACATCATTGGTGAGTTGTGCTCCATTTTCTTTGTTTTAAGTAATGTATTCAAAATCACTTATCTCTCTCTCTCTTTCTTTACGATACAGCACGCCACGGGACGGAAATAGGAATGTCCTGCTTTTGACCATCATCATAGAGTTGTACAGAAAAAAGAAGTCCCATTATCGTTGTAGAAGGATGATGACTATTATTTATTTATTTAACATCTACGTCGTTTATAAATTATTAAGATGTTGGGGCAGATTTACCGTGTTATGTGTTCAGAATTTTAATTAAACTATTTTTTATCAACTTTAGCTGTATTTTGTTTTCACCTCAAATATGCGAAAAGAGCAAGATGTGTTTGCAATTAATCAGTTTGCTTTTTATCCATTTTTTTTTTTTTATTATGTTATATATATATATATATATTAATATAATTATATATTATATAATATATATTATATATATATATATATATATATATAATATATATATATATATATCGGAAGACCGAAAAAAAAGTGGATCGGGTCTAAATTAATGCCTGTAGGACCGCGTACGGTTGGAAAAAAACCATGGTTTTTTTTAAAAAAAAGCAAAAACCATTGGTTTTTTTAAATAAACCAAATAAACCAATGGTTTTTTGTTTGTTTTTATGCTATTTTGATGGTTTTAATAACATTCTTCTTCACATAAACAACATACATCCTTCCATACCTTTACATACGAACCTTTCACATAACTCTATCCTTTTTTAACACCCAGTTTCTTGCAAGATTCAACACATCGTCTCTTATTCTATATATGAGAAAACCGACCTCTTCTCTATCATACATAGGTTTTCCACAAATTCCTACAACACCAAACTAGCCACTTTAACCTCTCACTACCTTAGAGCCTTTCGACTTTGCTCCCCCTCTAAACTTCTTTCAGAAACTAAATTTCTCTAATCAACTTTTTCCAAACTTAAATATCCTCAATATCACATTAACAGCCTACAAAAAAGCGAGAAAGAAATTCTACAATAGTAACCCACCCCTCTTTCAAATAATAATACTACATATTTACCGATACCTTACAATATTAATCACTATTCTCTAAAAATAAAAAAATAGTAATGTCCTAAAACACCATTCCTTTAAATGAATATAAATCCCTAAAATTAACCATCAAGACACCCAAATTGTTATCTATAAAGTACCATGTTATGATTGTTCTGCAATATATATTGGAGAGACTAATGATCTACCAAGAAGGCTATACCAACACAAATACGATTTGAAGATTTGAATAATGATGCCCCCCAACTCTGCCCTCACTGTACATAGAGCATTAAAGCAACATAGAAAAATATTAAAGATGCCTCTACCCTGAAATATTGCAACCATACAAAAAGGAAACTAATAGAATCCACATATATATATATATATATATATATATAATATAATTAATATATATATCTCTCGGCC
>JABUQX010041462.1:55000-72500 GCA_015478945.1 Trachelipus rathkii | reverse complement strand
ATAAAATATATATATATATATATATATATATATATATATATATATATATATATATATATATATATATATATATATATATATATATATATAATATATATACATATATATTATTATTATTATTATTATTATTATTATTATATATATTATACATATTATTATTATTATTATATATATTACTTTATACATATCAAAATAGCTAGATATTATTGTTAATTTAATATATTATATATTATTATATTATTATTATTATTATATATTATATTATTATTATTATTATTATTATATATTATTATATATTATTATTATTATTATTATTATTATTATATTATATTATATTATTATTATTACATATTAATAATTTTATCTACAGAATTAACATATATTATTATTATATATATTATTATTAATATATATATTATTATTATTATACATATATATATTATATATTATTATATTATATATTATTATTATTATATATATATATTATTATTATAATATATTATTATTATATATTATATATATACATACAAACTATCTTCTTATTTCTCTTTTATTAATAAATATTACTCTTCCATGTGTATTAATTTTAATATTTTTTCAAGGTACGGCAAGCACGAAAATATTTTCAAGATTTCTTCGAGAACTTAACCGAAAAGAAAAAAAAAATTTTTCCATTTTTTTGAGAGAAAGAAAATTGCTGGATACCGCAAGAGGATAGGTTAAAGGGTTGAATCATTTATTTATTTATTTATTTATTTTAACTTTTATGATTTGGAATATTTTTTTTTTATAATATTCATTTGAGGAAAAAGTCTTCATATTTATCAAAAATACGCATAGATATTTCTGAGCAATCCATCGATCCATCTAACATTTCTGCTTCGGAGTAAGTTATTTTCTTGGTCAAAATTTTTGGTATTTTTGCAAATTTATTTTTTTTTATAATATATTATTTTCCTAGTTTTCATATTTCTTCCTTTATATTTTATTCCTTCTATGCCGTCCGACGACGAAGAAAGTGTAAAAATAAACGAAGACGAATCCATTAAAACTCCTACCGACGAGTCAAATCCGACTGCCGGAGACACGAGTCAAAATCTTTATTCCTCTTCCGTTCTTAATAATTCTCCAGCTATGTCTAGACCTGTTTTAAATATAGACCGTCTTTCTCACTCGAAACCCAATATCCCGTTGTTAATTAGCTTTATTGATAACTGTTAGAAGGGAATTGATCTCGGCGATAGGTTTTCATCAATAGAATTGTATTTTCAAGATGAAGGTATAGAATCCGATTCTGAAAAATTATGTACATACGTCCGTTTTTTGAATCTTCGAGAGGGTAACGTTGGCTTTCTTATTAATTCCACCCCTGAGTTAAAGAATGCAAAAACTTGGGAAGAGTTCAAAACTGAACTGTCACTCATCTTAAATCCAATCTGTTCAAAGAGTTCTTTTGAAGCCTTCAACGAATTCGTAAATATTAAATGGAGCAGTAATAAATCATTACCTGAGTTCATTACTGACGCACAGAGAGCGTTGCAAATTTTCATCGACTCATCTTCTTTAATTCACGATGTCAAGTTTACAGATGAACAGAGACGTTTACTTTTGTTTTCAACTTTGTATGCGAATACAAAACCTCAACTACAACGTGTTATTCACGAAGAATTTGATATTCAGAATTCAATACCTAAACAGGTACAGGCTTATTTAAAGAAAAACCATGTTCTTAATGATGGTAAAATCTCTTCCTCATCAGGTAAAAACTCTTATCAAACTTCTAATGTTCCAATATATTCTACGCATGCTGAAAAAGGTGCTGCGCAACAATCATTTTCTCAGGCTTATAATACGAAAAGTATGCCTAAATCTTCAAGTTTTTCTAATAATTCTCATCATTCTGCATCAAATAATCAACCTAAACGTAAGGTTCTCTTTTGTAAATCTTGTGAAAATCATGGTCACCCGACTTCACAATGTATATTTCGTCCTTTCTGCACAATGTGTCAGAAAAATCACGTGCGTGGGACGCAAAGAAGATGCCAGGGAACTGCCTGGGAACCATTCTCTCCTGAAGGATTAAATAGGGTAAGGTATATATCTCAATCTGAGCAAAATAATTATGCTCCAAATCATTCAAATCTCCGTTCAAATTTTCGTCCCGGTCGACCCACTGGCCAAATTCAGCACGTTCAAAACCGTTCAAACTCAAACTTTGACAGAGGTCAAAATGGTTCTAAAAGGAACTCGAATGTTAATTATTGTCATAATTCGACAAATATACATAGCAGAGGTGCTAATTATTCAAATAAATCTCAAAATAATTATTCAGATAATAATTTTTCCGCCCAACGAAATTGCGAAAACAGAAAAAGTGGTAGAATGTCACCGCATCCATCGCATTTTGAAGATGAAAGTTTTGATGTAAAGGTAAGTTGCTTGGATCCAAATTATGTTCCAATTGCAAGTTTATATAGTAAATATGAGAATAATAAGCCAAGAAGGCATGAATTTTTTTCAAATAGTTCATTTTCTCCGCATTCAAAACAGGCAAAACACACGTCAAATTTTCGTGTTGGTCCGCATTCAGGTTCGATTTCGTCGGTCTAATTCATTTTATGATTCAAATTTTTTGAAAAGGGAACGAGTTTAATGTCTCGAAATGTCGTTATTAACCCTTTAGAGACAAATTTTATAAATCCGAATACGAAAATGTCAAATGTGAACTTCGTAAAAGATGATCCAATTATAGGTAAGAGTTACTATCTTAGTATCAAGCTCACAGTTGAATATGAGTTTATTTATGAGCTTTCTTCTTTTTTAGATTTGGGGAGTAGCGTTTCGCTGGATACGTTTTCGCGTTTGAAAAACTTCGTAAGTTGTATCCACTCAAATTAAAAGATAACAATATTGTTATGAGATCAATTTCGGGTAACGAAATCAGAAATTTGGGAAGGGTGAAACTTCAGTTGATTTTAAATGATCAGTTATTCAACATTCATCTCATTGTTGTAGATAATGATTGTGTTTTTAAAGGTCAGATGCTTTTAGGTACTGATGTGTTAGGTGTTATTCCTGCTGTTTTCGATCTTCGTAATGAACATTTATTGATAGATGGTAAAACAGGTTTCTCAAAAATTTCTCTTTCAGTATGGGATCCGTTAATTCACGATCCGAAACCAAGTTTTAATTCTATGAACAACAATAAATCACATTCTGTTTCTGACGATGTTAAAGTCAATACTGCAAATTCTTTTTCAAATTTGCCTCATCTCAATTTTGAGAATGATTCTTTTACTCATGAACTTTGTATATTTGATGAGCAAAGTTATGATTTATCTTTACCAGATACTGTTACGTTTAATGCTTATTCTCAAGCAATATTATCCGTGAATGTCATTTCTAAAGCCGGAACATCTCCTCCGGAAAATACATATCTCGTGTCAGAGAAAAATTGTGTTTCGAATATATTGTTTGGAGACGTTTTAAGTAGGGTAAATGAGGGTACTATTTTAATAAATTGTATAAATTTTAGTTCAACTCCGATCGTTCTTGATAAGAATTTTGTCGTTTCAAAGGCAAATTCTCTCGCATTTAGAAGCAGTTGCTCGAGTGTAAATAAAATAGATTCATCTTTAGGTCTTTCCGATTCTGAACTTCGTAATGTTTATAAAGAGATTCTTTTGTCTAAATCAACCAAGGAAGCTGATTTAAGTGCTTCAGGATGGTTCACAATTAGAACAAATTCTCGATTTTCTCATAGCACACAAAGATGTGGTAGCTTTAAGTAACGATAAGGTGGACGTATGTCCATATGGAAAATTCAAGCTCGAATTAACCCCTGATTCCCCCCGTTATATTTTCACTGCCAATTATAATCTACCTCACAAGTTTCAAGTAGATATAGACGAGTGGGTTAATGACTGTATACTGAAAGAATACATTGAACCTTCTGGTTCTCCGCACAGTAGTCCCCTACTTGTGATTCCAAAACGAAATAGTGCTCGACCTCGTATTGTTTTAGATTATAGGAAACTCAACAAATATATAGTTCCTATTCAATTTCCTATACCTAGGATTGATGACACATTGTCTAAACTAGGCCAATCTAACGTTTTTACTTCTTTGGATTTACTAAATGGCTACTATAATATAGAAGTATCGCCAGAGAGTCGTCATTATCTCGCTTTTCGACCTTCATAGAGGCCATTCCAACCGCGTGTCCTACCAATGGGAATACGGACTGCGCCAAACATTTTTTGTAAATTAATGGAAGCTTCTTTGTCACATTTATTAGGTATTCATGCTCTAATATATTTAGATGACATTATTGTATTTTCGAAAGACATAAATTCACATTATGAAAGTCTTACTCTTGTATTCAAAGCACTTAGAAATGCTAAACTGAAAGTGAAGTTAGAAAAAGCAAACTTTTTTAAACGTTCTTTAGTGTATCTCGGTTTTCTTATAAGTTCCAAAGGATTATCGGCCGATCCAACCAAGCTTCAAGCTTTAAAAACTTTTCCTATTCCCACGGATGTCTCATCCGCGCGTTCTTTCATTGGATTCACATCCTATTTTTGAAATTTAGTCCCTATGTTTAGTGTTATAGCTCATCCAATTACGTCTTTATTTAGAAAGAATGTTCCGTTTGTGTGGTCTTTTGAGCAACAAAAAGCTTTCGACACCCTAAAACATCAGAAGCTTATCGTGGAACCGATTTACAGTTTCCAGATTTCACCAAAGAGTTTTTGATAACAACAGATGCTAGTGGTGTTGGTCTCGGAGCGGTATTAGCTCAAAAAGATTCTAATGGAAATGATAAACCCGTTTCTTTCGCGTCAAGAATGCTTAGCAAAGCAGAAAGAAATTATTCCACTATAGAATTAGAATCGTTGGCTGTAACTTGGGCACTTAATAAGTTTAGAAATATTGTTTATGGTTATCAAATTAAAATTTTCACAGATCATAAGCCTCTTGTATCAATTTTTAAAAATAAGGATTTGAACCACAAATTAGCAAGGTGGGCTATTAAGGTGAATGATTTTAATCCCGAGTTTGTATATGAGGGAAGAAAGAATGTCTGTGCAGATTATTTCTCTCGTCATCCCCCCCCTCCTCCTGTCTCTGATAGTACAGTTTTCAATGTTGCTTCTCTTATTGAAAATAAGAAATTATTCAATCTCACGTCCGATGTTTTGAAGTCTGAACAAGAGAAATGTCCCAGACTTGGTCCGATTATCAAATTTATAAAGGAAAACGGTAATACTTTTTGTTTTCCCCATGCCTATATAAAAGATATTTTATATTATGTCACAAAAGAAATGAAATATTTAATTGAAATTCCTGAATCATTGGTGTATACTGTTCTTAATATTAATCATTGTGCTCTTGGTTCTGGTCATTTAGGACATATCAGAACAGAGAAAAGAATAAAAGAAAGGTACATATTTCCAAATATGTCCAAATTGGTTTTTCAGTTTTGTAGGGAATGCCCGTCATGTTTAAATGTTAAGGGGAACATCCCAAAACGAGCCCCCATTTTCAAGTATCCCATTCCTTATGCTCCGTTCAGTAGAATTCATACTGATATCTTAGGTCCACTTCCGACTTGTCGACAGACTGGAGCAAAGTATATTTTGGTTTTCAAGGACTCCTTGACAAGGTATGTCGAACTCTGTCCAATCCCCTCACGTAGCGGTGTGCATATCGCAAACGCTTTGTTACACAGAATCATCGTAAGGCATAGCTGTCCCTCTGTTTTAATCAGTGATAATGCTATGGAGTATGTGTCTTCTTTCTTCAAACAACTGTGTAAATTATGGAAGATTAATAAAGTTGAGATAAGCGTTAGGAGCCCATCAGCAAATAGCAACGTGGAACGAACAAACTTACAAATAGAAAACTATCTGCGTCACTATGTAAATAAGAAAGGTGATGATTGGGTATCTTTTCTTCCTTTTGTTCAACTTTGTATAAATTCTTCTTTCAATGAAACAATAGGTGAAACTCCGCACTACGTATTGCACGGCTACTGCAAAAGATTGCCGTACGATATAGATAATTATATCACTCCATTTTCTCATCCTGACAAAGAATATTGTCCTACTCATGAAGATCTTAAAGATCTTACCGTTAGAACTAACCTTATTCGAGAAATTTCAAAAGAAAATTTGGAGAATGAAACTCAAAAATTTGTAAATAGACAACGTAATAAAGCTTTAGAACGAAACATAGAGATTGGTTGTAGAGTTTATATTTTAGCTATTAAACCTATTGGTCTGCCGAAGAAACTCGCGAAGCGCTGGCAAGGTCCGTACAGAGTTATAGGGATTCTAGGGCGCAACCGTTTTATATTGCAATGTCTTAACTCTGGTCGCGAAATCGCTGTACATAGTGATAATTTTAAAGTAGTGGCAGAGCCAATTATAAATGATAATCCTCCTGTAAATCATAAGTCTTCTTCTCCTAATCTTAAGTATTCCAAAAAGGTTCATTTTAATAATGATAGAAATGATGGTAACGAACAGATAGATTCGTGTGATGAGTCAGAAGATGAAGTTGAAAATGTCATTTTTCCAAATCAGTACACACGAAATTTGCATAAAGTTCCTAATGTTGTTCCTCCGAATAATGATTCAAATTATTCAAATCCGTCATTTAGAGATCCTATAAAAAGGAATTCCATTCCAAATCTTTCTAATCCTAAAGTACAAAAAACAGTCAAAATGATCAAACTTTTAATTCCGAAAGTACTACGAATTCTCCGTTTTCAGGTTTTCGTGATTCAAATGAAAGTCCAAATAATGTAAGTTCGAATAGGTCAAGGTCAGACTCTGATCATTTCGATAATTCCGATCATTCCGATGAAAGTTATCATCCACACCAGCATTTCCGAGGTCCGAGGACCCAGTCTCCAAAAATTCTTCGTTCGAGTAGAAAACTATTGCCAATGCATAGTACACCTCGTAATGATGATTCGTTCAATCTTCCTTCTTGTTCTCATGACCGAAATAATATGTCTTTTTCAGAGTAATGTTTTTCTTGTTCAAGGGTATTCTGTTCTTGTTCCTATATTCTGTTCTAACTTGGTTACATTTAAGTACATGGTTGGATGGAATGTAAAGAAGTGTTTATAGTATGTATATATTTTTTTTGTTATCTATTTTATCATAAGAACCCTTGACCGTCCTGTACATAAATCTAAAAAATGGAAAAGATTTTCGGTGAGTCTGGAAGAGATTGAGAAAATATTTTTGCTGATAATATATTATTTATTAGTTCATATTTATGTAAATAAAATGTCTATAATAGTATTTATTCCTTTTGTTTTTTACGTAACTCATTTGTATTCAAACGAGTAGTAGTTTTTAAGAATGTCATTATCTAGGAAGGGGAGTATTCTATACGGTTCAAATGTATTCCTTCTGTATAATTACATTCGCTCCGTTAGACTTCCCAAAAACAAAAGAAATATTCAGTAGTATGTATTGTTTACATTTGTAGATTATCGTTGTAGAGTCTGCAACAAGAATTGTATAAAGACGCAGACGACAATGCATAGTTAGTTAGTCTTTGAGAGCGTTGATCGGAGCCAGACGTGTCTTTGCTGGCTGAGTGAGCAGTGAGAGTTACAGAAAAAGTCGGTGTTATACTGTGCATAGCCTACGCCACAGTTGACTTTGTGTACAATTTTATTTATGTGAATATTCGTAATATTGATTAAGATTTAACATTGTCTTTCTTATTAATGTTAAACTGAGTTTTATTTGAAGTTCTTATAATTACTCTCTTCGTACGCAAGTGCGTAACTATTCTACTCAATCGATAAACTGTTATTGGTGCAATCCAAGTGATTTTCATAAATGTCTGAAAGATTATTTTAACTTCGTGAAGAATATATTTTCGCGAAATGTCTGGATAAATATTGCTGTCTCAATATTTATTTAAAGTCTGTTCTATATCTAGCATACAGGTAAAGTGTGTATCGAATCCATTTTAACTCCCTCCTCAAATGCTCTCATTCTGCAAATATATTATTTCTCAACTTTTGTAAATTGTTCTACAAGATTTTATATTTTGATATTATTATTACTCACATGAAGAATATATGTATAAATTAGAATATAAGGATATGACAAATGAAATTTATAACACTTATTTATTTATGAGGAAACTGAAATAGATTTTAAGCTGACAATGTTTTATTGAAGAAAAAGGATATTTATATATATATATATATATATATATATATATATATATATATATATATATATATATATATATATATTTATATAAACATATATATATATATATATATATATATATATATATATATATATATATATATATATATATATTACATTTGTTTGATATAAGTTATTTAAGTAAAATTAATAAATAACGTGAGTGTCATTTAAGACCCGCTACTTCTATTCTCTCCATTGATGTTCTTGTTGATAATTCTTAAGACGATAGAAAGGCTCTCCTCCACAAATTCTCTGTCCTATTTTGTAACCTGCAATCTTCTAGTCAAAAGGGTCAAATATAAAAACCCAACGTTGTAATTCTGCAAGAGAAGAAACACCGTATATATAGTTATATTATATATATATATATATATATATATATAGCATATATATATATATATATATATATATATATATATATATATATATATATATATATATATAAATATATATGTATATATATATATATATATATATATATATATATAAATATATATATATATATATATACATATATATATATTATATATATATATATATATATAATACATACATATATATATATATTATTATATATATTATTATTATTATTATACATATATATTATTATTAATATATACATATATATATATATATATATATTATTATTATTACATATACATATTACATATGAACATATTATTTAAATATATACATAACATATGCTATATATCCATATTATTATTATATACATAGTTATTATTATTATTATTGCTACATATATATATTATTATATATTATTATTATTATTATATTATTATTATTATTATTATTATTATTATTATATATATATATATATATATATAGATAAACATATATATATATATATATATATATATATATATACATATATATAAGAAGATATATATATATTATTATATTATTGTTATTATTATTATTATTATTATACATACAAACATACATACATTATTGTTATATAGTACATAGCTACATATATATTATATACATATTATTATTATTATTATTATTATTATTATTATATTATTATTATTATTATTATTATTATTACATATTATTATTATTATTATTATTATTATTATTGTTATTATTATTATATATTATTATTATTATTATAATTACATATTTTTGTTCTTTTTATTAATAGAAAAAGATATTCTTATTATTATTATTATATATTATTATTAATTATATTATTATTACATATATTATTATTATTATTATTATATTGTATTATTATATTATTATTATTATTATTGTTATTATTATTATTATTATTATTATTATTATTATTAGATTATACATATATATTAATATATATATATATATATTATTATTATTTATATATTATTATTATATTATTATTATTATTATTATTATTATTATTATTATTATTATTATTATTACATATTATTATTATTATTACTATTATATATATATATATATATATATATATATATATATATATTACAATAGGGTGATTTAAAGAAATCCCTAAACCAACTAAAATATTCTGAAATGAAGAAAATCGGTGCTAGAATCGCGTCTTTTTATATGTGAAAGTTTTACGTAAAGTTGGTCCGTCCAAAACAACGAGTGAAATAAAGGTGATTTTTACGGAGAACAAGAAAGCAGATTATCAAAGTTCCAGTTGAAAATCATTAACAAGTTAATTAAAGTCCCGCGTACTCGGGTGCTAGTGTGAGACCGGAAACCAGACTCAATATTCAAAGCAACTGGTCGTGTAAGGACGTAAAGCGGATTGTGAGTGTCAGGCTTTCGAAATCGTGGACATTTGACTGGGACGCCAGGGAACGATTAAATCCCCAACGTAGATTAATTTAAATCTTTAATAATTTACAAAGATATTGTATATAGTCCTCACTGGAGCTTAACAACGATTATAGCTGCTCTCATGTATATATTGTAAAATAAACTTTGGGTTTTCATCGTCTTTCAAGATAGCTACCTTCCGTTTCCAAGAACGAACTCTTTTATTTATCAACCATTTGGTTTGAAGCAACCATACGGTTACAACTGGTGGCTCGTAACTTTCTTGGACGGAAGATCGACAGCAGATTGAGAGCAGCAGTACTACAAGAGGTCAAAAACAAAAGCTAAGTACAGGGAATATTATATTACAAGTTGTGGGAGAGGATTATTTTGTTTGGGAAAGCACCGGTGGGTGGGTTCTGAGCTTTAAAAAAAAAAAAAAAAAAATCTGAAAATCTTAGTTATTGGTTTAAACAACCAACAATCGTAAAAGAAAATTTTTTTTTTTGGCCGTTGCCACTTTGTTTTTTTTTTCTGCATATATTTTGCGCCTCAGAAAAAATTTAAGATGGGAAGCGAAGATGAAATTAAAGGTGACGAACCTCAAAAGAAACCGAGTTCAATAGAACTCCTGACCATGCTACAAGAGTCATTAGCTGAGGAAAAGAACGAACTGGACTTTAACAGAATAGCAGACAGTGTGCAGGGTCTCCACCAAGCATTACAAATGAAAAAAGCGAGCACAAGTCAACCACAAGAGACAGAAATAGTAATAGTTAGCCCTAATTTGGGACAAAACTTGAACATAAAACAGGACGACCGAACGCGACACGGAACAACTAAGAAGAAATACATAAAGGAGAAACAGAATGTACGATATGAATTGAAATACAGAAATGATACTTCGGATGAAGTAGAGGGTAGTGCTTTCAGAGGTAGGAGTGATGGTAACAACGAAAGTGACCAAGAACAAGCAAGAAAGAAAAGAAATAAGAAGAAAAGGACAGTCAGAAAGTATACTGTAGATGAGAGCTCGGCTACAGAAAATGATCATGTTGAAGACGTTGAAGACAGCGAACGGGACAAAGGGGGAAAGCTGTGGCTGAAGAGACTGGTCGAGTTAGAGAAAACGGGGATGGAGCCAAGTATGGCAGTAAATAGAGTTCTTATTATTCTGGCTGGAGAACTGTTGGAGGTTTTAAGAACGTTCAGTAAGGCAAGTGTGAAGGCTGTCAAGCCCTTAAAATATGGAAAGGAGAAAGTTCAAACCTTCGATGCTTTCATCGAGGATTATGAAAGATATGCCAGAGAACAGCTAGGGAAAGATAAAAATCGTTGGGCGGTAGAGTTGCGAAACTTTTTGGAGGGTCCATCGTTGAGGACCTATTACAGCATCTACCGGGCCAAATTGAGTTATACAACGATAGTGACAAGACTGAGAAGTTGGTGTAAAGAGGAGAAAGATAATGAGGTTTTAGATTTACAACGGGAGTTTTGGAGAATAGAAATGAAGAGGAATGAGAAGTTGGCAGAGTTTGCCCTAAGGTTGCAAACGACGTATGAGGCAGCCACAAGCGAGGAACAAAGGGACGTGGAGATGCTAAAAAAACAATTTGTAGAATGTTTGCCGAAAAAAATGGCTAGGAGATTTAAAGTCCGGATGGGAGGGGAGAAAGAAAGTACAAAGATTAGATGGAAAGATGTCGTTACTTGGGCTCAAGAAGAAGACAAACTGGAAGAACAAGAAAATGAGGAACCCGAAGCTGCCGCAATTCCAATATGGGCGACGTTACAGGGAGAAAGACAAGAAAGACAAACATATGCTGATCAAGTACGGTACGGTAGACCGGTATCCTCCCAAGGAAAAGAACATAAGGGATTCACTGACCGGAATACTGGACCGTATGAGCAACAAGGTGGGAGGTGTTATCACTGTGATAGGACAGGACACATAAAGAGAGACTGCTGGAGGTTTAGAGGGTGGTGTTTGGTGTGTGGTAGCAGTGAACACACGATTGCCAATTGTGGAATGAAGACCAGGAGCAGGGACAGACGTCAGCAAGGAGAGCAAAGAGGTGGTGGAGAACGTACCTGAAAATAATGCAAGGGCTCTCTATGTTGACGAACGCAAATGTTTTTTGTGCGATGAAGGTGGGCATTTATGGGAGTCTTGCCCTATGAAGGCAGAATGGGAAGAACTAAAAAAGAAGAGAAAACCAGGAGTCTCGGGAAACGAGAACGCTCCGCCATCAACGGGAGTGAGCCGGAGCCAACAAGAGTAAGGGAAGCACAAGCAAGTATCCCGGTTAACCAAGAGCGGTCAATACTGAATCCGGAGGCAAGAGAGTTTGTGACGTCGGGCCTTAGCCCTTTACAGCAGCGACCAGCAAAAATAAGAAAGACAATAGATGAAACAGCAGATGAAGTAACAACTGGGGTTTATAGAACTAATGGGAGGAATAATTATGGTAGAGATGACAGTATCCAGTTGACCCCATTATTACGGTTTAAAATACAGCTTGATAGTAAGGAAACGCTTGCCATAATGGATTCAGGATCACAATACTGTATTATTGGAGAAAATTTATTAAAAGAGATCACGAATCCAGAAATAACCAGTAGGTTAATGAAATTGAGAGGTATAGGGGACCCATCTCACTGCACAGAATCCCAGAGAACTGCTACGTTGAGAGTGACCATTGACGGAATTGAGTACGGTCGATTTGAGTTTTTAGTAGTAAAGTATCTGAAAGAAGGTGTCATCTTGGGGATGCCCTTCTTAACAAAGAATCAGATCAAGTTAAATGTAGCAGAAAAGACGTTTACGCGTTATGGTGAGACGGGCATTATAGAGCATGTACATTTGCCAACTGACCTTGGAAATTGTGTTCGAGTCGTAACTGCACTCCCAGTTTATGTTGTGGAAGGTATAGCCATCATAGAGGATGGATGGGTTCGTGTGAAAGCATGTTGGAAGTCGGAACAGATCACACCAAGAACTGGTACAGATTGGGAAAACGAACGTTCGGAAGAATTATTGATCGACAACAAAGAAGAAAAGAATAAAAGGGGTTATAATAAAAGATTCAGGATGCTGCCGGGATTAGTGAAATGGAAAGACAATCAAGGAGAAGTGTTGGTGAAGAAATTGACCGCCGGAAAAACATATTTGGGGAAGGGTGAGATCCTTGGCACAGCACACTTGATGGTGGATGAGGGTGATTTGATAAAGTTCGAAGCAAAAACGTGTGCAGTAAATACTATAATACAAGAGCCACCGGAACAACCAGTCATTGAACAAGAGTGGACGAAAGAAAGATTGAGTGACGAAATAGAATTTATGGAAGAGTTAACAACTGAACATCGGGAGAAGATAACAGAAGCATTATGGGACTACCGATCGGTATTTAGCAGAAGTGATGCAGATGTGAGCAGGACATCGATGACACCATACAAAATCAAACTACACGATGACACCCCAATTTACCAAAGAGCAAGAAGGTTCGACCAGAGAACGAATGATGAAATAGAAAGTCAAGTGAAGGAGTTGTGTCTGAGAGACATTGTGGAACCTTGTGCTTCAGAGTGGAGTTTTCCTATAGTTCCGATTAGAAAAAAGGATGGTACATTACGTTTATGCGTAGACTACCGGAGACTTAATAAAGTAACTGAGGCTGACCGATTTCCCATGACCAACATCACCGAAACGATCTTCGGTTGTCATGGAGCTTACTATTTTACAAGTATGGACCTGGTTAAGGGGTATTACCAGATGCAGTTGGAGGAAGATAGCAAAGACTATACTGCATTTTCCACAGTAAGCGGACAATACAGGTTTAAAAGATTGAGCTTTGGACTCAAGAATGGGCCAGCTGCGTTCCAGAGGGAAATGCAACGAATATTAACTGGGTTTAGTAGGGATAAAGTCGTAATTTATGTAGACGATGTGCTTTTGATCTCGAAGGGATTCGATGAGCATCTAACCTTAATAAAACGTGTCCTTCAGAAGTTTTGTGAAGCCAATGTAAAAATAAAAGTGAGTAAATGTAAATGGGTACAAAAGGAAGTTCAATTTTTAGGCCATATAATTGGCAGAACCGGTATAAGAAAGCTGCCGGAATACGTAAATCAGATCGATAAATTAGAAAAGCCGAAGAACATTGGAGAATTAAGAAGATACCTTGGGATGATTAACTTTCAGAGGAAATTCATTCGAAATTGTTCAGAAGTGGCGGCACCCCTTAGTGTGCTAACCGGTGGAAAAAGAAAAGATTTGATCGAATGGACGACGGAAAGAACTAAATCATTTGAAGAATTAAAAAGGCGGATGAAGGATTCAGTAGAATTGGCGTTCCCAGATTTTTCATCACATGCGAAAAAGTTAGAATTGTTTGTAGATGCTAGTGGAACTGGTATGGGGGCTGGCCTTTGCCAAAAGCAGAATGGAGAAAGAAGGGTAATTGCGTATAATTCCCATTCATTTAGCGCTTGTGAGAGAAGAGCGTCGACCATAGAAAGAGAACTGTTGGCTATAAGATGGGGTATTAAAAGTTTTAGACCGTTCCTATTGGGTCAGACTTTCATTCTTTATACTGATCATAGACCATTGGTCTATTTAGATACAATGAAGTTGGTGGACAGTAAATTGGCACGCGTCTTGGATGATCTCAGCGAATATAGTTTTGAAATTCAATATTATCCTGGCAAAGAAAATGTGTTTGCGGACACTTGGTCCAGGTGCCACAGCAGTATTGAGGAGAGAGCGGAAGTCGTTGACCCCCTTGCACTCCCAAAGGGATTACTGTTGGTGAAATTAGTTCCAGGAGGAGCAGACTCCCTGTTTCAAAGCCTAAAGATTGTTTTAGATAACGCCCATCTAGAAGGAGTTCCAAGGAATTTTAGAAACCTGCGGGAAGTGTTGTTGGATAAGCTCATTTTGGAAAGGAGGTTATACGGGATAGAGAAACGGGCAAAAACAGTAAAATACTTAAGAGCACTGAAAGAACCTGGAAGAGAGCCCGTACCGGAAGTACTATTGGCAGCCAGCGATGTTTTCAAAGTAAAGATATGGCTCCATCATGGAACATGCTGTTCGGTGGCTTATATTGGCCCCAAAATGAGAGAAGAAGAACACCTGGAGGATGTGCACTTGCAGGTGCTGGGAGGAAACCATTTTAATCCCTTAAAAGACAATGGCACATTCTGTCCAACAAATTGGAATACCATGACGGAAGAGATACCAATCATTCCAGATAACGAGGAAGAATTTCAAGAAGATGGACAGGATACCGATGGGGAACATCCTCAAGAGGAAGAAGAAGCAAGTGAGGATGAAGAAACTAACTTGTTGAGTCACCATTATGGTGAAGGACTGGAGATAAATCTGTTGATGAAGGAAAGAGGTCACATTTCAAGACTGAGCTGTAACCACATTTTGAAGGGGGTTGCCTGGAAAGAAGTGTGTATAGGGGAGGTGACAAAATGTGCGTTTCTAGACACTGGTGCAGTGATCAGTTTAATACAGGAGGCCGTCGTACATGATCTTACGCAATTTGGGCACATACGACGAGAATGGCAAGTGGAAGTAAAACTTAATGGTGTGGGCACCGGGGAGGTGGAGTGTACAAGAGCAGTAGAAATCACCATAAACATGAAATACCGACAGGTGACATTGCCATTGGTGGTGGTTAAAGATGAATATATCCCAGCTTGCCTCTTGTTGGGCATGAACTATCTGGTAGAAACTGAAGCAGTTCTAGATTTTGGTGAAGGAATAATTTCGCATGGTGAAGATTCTGAGAATGTGAGTAACACGTTTATAACAACGGTGGCGGTAAATAATGTATCGGTTGACAGAAAAAGTAATCAATTAATGGAAATAGCGCCAGAAGAGATTATGAAATTACAAAGTAGATCAGAAGCTATAAAAACTTTGAGAGAGAGGGTGAGAAATGGACAACAAATTGAGAAGACTGATCTCTTAAAAGAATTTTACCGGTACAGAGAGGATTTTGCCATAAACCAAGGAATTTTAGTGAAGAAACTGGGAACAAACTATTATAGTGCAGTGGTGGGATTCAGACAACTTGTACATGTAAGCGTGACCATACACAGAAATCTTGCACACATAGGACGAGACAAATTATTAGATGCAGTAGTGAAGTATGTGTGGCATCCAAAAATATACACAGTGGTTCAGGAAGTATGCAGGACTTGCCCGAAGTGCCAGCTAATGAAGATTGAGCATACGGTAGTATACCCACCTATCTGGAAGATTGAAGTGAAGAATCCATTTGAGATGGTTGCTGTGGACGTTATGTCCATGCCAAAAACGAGATTGGGAAATGTAGCATGCCTGGTTGCGATCGATCATTGTAGTAAATGGGCAATGGTGAGGCCACTGAAAAATAAGGTAGCAAAAAGTGTATCAGATGCATTTGAATATCATATGTTACCAAGTTTCATACATGCACCGTACAAGATACTGACTGATAATGGAGTGGAGTTTAGGAGTCGGAAGTTCGAACAGATGTTGAGGAACTACGGGATTGACCACATTTATAGTAGTCCTTATAAGCCATCAAGTAACGGGGCAGTGGAGCGTGTCAATAGAACGTTTGCAGAGCTAGTGAAGAATGTAGTAGCTGAAGAATTGGATTGGGACATTTGTCTGCCGAGAGTGGTGTTGACATATAATAACACAAAACATACTGAACTGGGGATGTCACCAGCAGAGAAATTAATGACGGAACATCATGAAAGAGGAGTGATGCTACCCATCCCAAGAGAAGAACAAGGAAAGTGGAGAGAGGGACACCCTAATTGGTTACCCTATGCAGTGGGTGTAAAAGTTAAAAGGAAGATTATAAGTGTAGATAGGTCAGTAGACAAGAAGTTGGGAGAAAGATTTGCAGGGCCCTACGTAGTTACCAAAGTTGTATCCGAGGGAATGACGTATGAGATCGAAAGGGAAGGAAAAACTATAAAAGCACATTATTCACATTTGAAAGTTTGGGCAGATCCGCCTCCTTACTTGTTACAGCATTTCCGACAAGAGAACGAAGAAGTAGAATTAGAGACCTCGCAAGTAAACTCACCTGAAGAAATTGATTCTGAGTTAGAGACATCGGAGTGTGGCCCCAGGTTGGGGTTCTTAAGGAACGTTTCAGTACAAATGGAGAAGAACCATTCGGTCAAGTGTAGGAGGAACCAGTCGGTTGAACGTGTACAGGACCAGTCGGTCGAAGATGAGCGTGACCCTTGGGTCAGGGGTGGACACAACCGTCCGGAACAGCGTACAACTTTGTGGAGTAAGAACCAGTCGGTCGTTACGCGGACGGAAAAGAAGAAAGGAGCCCAGTTAAAGAAGGCGTGGCAGATGCTGAAAGATGTAGCGACAGCAAGCGTCAAAACGAAGAAGGTTGCAGCAGTACAGACGGACCAGTTGATAACATTCGATA
>JABUQX010041462.1:37500-50000 GCA_015478945.1 Trachelipus rathkii | reverse complement strand
CGCCCCAAAAAAGAACGCTTCAAACGTAGTTTTTAAAGCAACCGGTTTTCTCATCCCATAAATGCTGAGTACTCAAAGAAAAATCATTTAAAAAAAATACATCAAAAATTTTCCAATATTACAATTCATATTTTTATTAAAAATAATAAAAGTATTAATTGCAATATAATAATTAATATAATAATATATTTCAAAGATAATTAACAAATATATTTCATTAGTATGTCAAACATCTTTATTTTTAAAACAATAAAATATTACTATTATTATTATTATCATCATCATTATTATTATTATATTATTATTATTTATTATTATTATTATTATTATTATTTAAAGTAAATTAACTGTTACCTTTGCACAGCGATGGAAAAATCCTATGTGAGAAACACCTTTTGTCTCACTGATATTTAATCTGTTTTCTTTATATTTAATATATTATAATTAAAAAGAAAAACGGAAAAACAATATACATCTTTGCATATTATATATGATATAAAATATCCTATATAATATATTCAAAGAATGCATATTATATATATTTTAATTTTTTAAGAAAAACTTCTATTAATTTTCGCGCCTTGACAACACTACTTAGCGCTATTCTTTAGCTGTTATCTAAGTGGTTGTTCGACCCAAACAAAGGATTTTTCCTATGATCCAACCCTTCTTAAAAAATCGTTTTCTCCAAAACCCTCTCTAAATCCCCTACTCTAATCTCTCTAAACCCCTAAAGTTTCTCCCTCTCATTCCCTCACCATTCCTTTCAATTCTTTTCCTGAAGTGACGTCAAAATAGATTTCTTGAAATAAATCTAGATTTAAATCTAGATTGATTTCTAGATTTAGGAATAGATTTAGACTTATTTCGACATCCTGTTTACAATTTTATGAAAAGAAATGTCGAGTCAAACAATAAAAAAGGTATTAAATGAAAAGTTATTTAAACAAAAAATGTTGAAATGTAGAAATGGATTATGAAGCAAAATTTGTTTCTGAATTGTACGTTTTAAGTATCAACAAACCGAGTTTTTTGATTTCAAATATTGTGAAATAATTCTACAATAAGGATTTTACAATAAGGACTCTGCCTCAGAAAATTAAAATTCATAAGGATTTTAATTCTAATAGTATTATAAACATACAATTCAAAATAAATGCAGAAAGGGTATTAGTCATGTAGAAAGGATATTAGTCCAAATTAGCAATATTAGAATATAATTCCACTTCTTGAGAAGTAGATCGCCTATATGGAATAGGTGGTGGCATAGGAGGTTTGAGTATTAATGATTGTCTAAATTTTATGGGAGGTTGTACCAAGGGTCCAATTTCAATTTGTTTCTGTGGGGAATTTTTAACTGGGGTTACCTCTAATGGAATTGTTGAAATGGGTATATTTTGCAATGGAATATCTTGGGGTTCTTGATTTAATTCTTTCAAACATTTTCTACACAATGCTTTTCTATAAGACCAAGTCAAATAAATAATCACTATGATGAAAATGAATAAAATAATACTAGATGTTCCTCCACCGATATATGGGATTAATTTAATTTGAGAAAGATAAGGAGTTAATGGGTGGATGGTATTATTAATGTTGTCTAGTCTTTTATTCCACTGAACTTCCTTCATTATTTGAAATTTTGGGAACAATGCTGAAGAGATGTTGGGTAAAGCAACATGAGTTAAAAAATTAAACAAAACTTTATCAGATTGGGCAATTAATGAAGTTAATGAAATATTTTTCTCTAAATGAATGGGGTTTTTAAATTGATAATTAGCAGAGGTAAAAGTACAACCGTGAGGAATATTAAAAATAAAATTATTTATATGCTGTACGGAATGGGGTCTTTCGCAGGATATAGAAGCTCTAATTTTTTCTGCAAAAGATATAATAGTGAAATGTCCTAGTGTTACTGTGAAGGGTTCTTTTGATTTAAAGATAGTTATAGGACATGACGAGAAATTAGTAGTATAGTTAAACAAAAGCGATAGCAAGCATGTTTTGTCATCAATGGATGTAAAAGGTTGTGATTGAGGGCAAACTGCTGTTTTCCCTAGGTTACGACAATAATCGTGAACCGAATTTCGCAAATAAGTATATTTCCTTTGACCATAATTAACGAAAAGGTAATTATTTGGTGTATTATACATTATTCGAACGGACGTTTCATTGAATGGAATGAATGTTGGGAATGGTATTAACTTGTATGAAATAAATTTCTCATTTGAAATGAATGGAATTAATGTAATTAATTCAAATGGATTAGTGGTTGATTTTATAGTCCATGAGTATGTCAAAAATGAATGATATGTTGTCGCTTCTAATGGTATGATAGGATGTAGTTTTGTGGTTTTTGTCATTTCTAGTATGTATGGTAACAAAAAGATGGGTGAATAAAGTTGATCATTAGTTATCTTGTTTTTCGCTAATTGTAATGAAGTGATAACTAATTGATGTAACATTGTAATACTATTAACTGAATGTTCAACTAATGTAAGTAATGATTTGATACTACCTAGCTGATTGAGTATGTGGTTGGTTGCTAGTGATTTGTGTTGAAATGCAATTAATTTTTGTAGGTTAATTTGAAATTCTGATAATGTTTGGGTATTTGACTTTAATTGTTCTTTAAGTTCATTAACTAATAAATTTGAAGTACTCGCAAAGTTTCCTAATATATTTATCTTTTTCCTTAAAAATTTAATTTGTTTATCAGTCGCGGTACCAAATAAAATATTAAGTATATCTCCTCCCAATTCGAAAGCAGCTCTTTTGAATCTTGTTTGTGAGTGAACCCATGGCAAGCTTTTAATTTCAGCTAATTTAAGGGATATTACTTTAGTTCTAATTTTAATGAGTTGAAATTCCCATTTATGTGCTCGTTGATTTATGGAAATATTAATAAAATTATCATTAAACGCAGGTAAAAATCTATCTTTTAAAGTATCTACCATTTTGATGGTTCTATAAATAGTGGTTTTAATTTCTGATGGGCATTCTAAAGATACAATCAAGTCAAGATATCCTTCGATAAAATTTACTTCACCGGAGTGATACAAAATGATACCTGGCAGTACTCTTGTTTCTTCATTAACGTTAGTGGAGATGGATAAGACTGCCGGTAAAAGAAGTAATGCAAAAACTGGACGTAACATTTTCATTACAGTCTGAAATGATTATTACTTCGATTTAATAAATTAGGTCGCCGTTTTATGAAAGTAAAATTAAAATAATTAAAATAAAATTAAAATAAAATAAAATAAAGTAAAATTAAAATAATTAATTAAATGTATTAAATTCTTTTTTAAAGTTACCTATGGTTATACTAGAATTACCTTAATTTTAAAATTAAAATTAAATTTAAAATTAAAATTAAATTTTGATATTAAAATTAAAATTAAAATTAAAATTAAAATTAAAATTAAAAATACCTTAATTTTAAAATTGGAATCAAGTTTGATATGTTTCTGATAATAATTTTAATTAATGAAATCAAATTTATTGAATCTTGGATAATAAAACTAAAGATAATTAATCTTCAACATTCTGATTATAATTAAAATGAAAATTAAAATTAATGAAGCTTTAAGTAAAACTTAAAATTGTAGCATTCTGATTATCTTACTATTAATAAAAAATCTGATTATATAGCATGAGGCTAATTAATATTAATAAAAGCTGATTATATAGCATAAGGCTAATACTTAATTAAAATAAAATTCTTAATATTAATAAAAGCAAGCTGATTATATTTTTATTATTCTAATACTAAAACGAAATTTTTCGATTTTTATTTTGTTTTTCTTTTTAAAATAAAAAATAATAATAAAAACATGTTACTAATAAAAAATAAAAGTATATAAACGTTTTTATTTTAAGAAACGTAAATTTAAAAAATTTTTCTATTTTTATATGTATTTTTTTTTTTGGTTTTTTTAGTTTCAAAAGAAAAGACCGACCCCTGGGGGCAAAAAAAAATTATCCGAATTCGTAACGGACATAATAAAAATATAAAATATGGAAACTTATACTTAAAAGATTAAAAATAGAAAAGGGTAAAATGTGTATTTTGTGTATTGTAATAGAAAATATAAAAACTTAAACCTAAAGGTTATAAACACAAATAAAATAAAATAAAATATTTATTTACAAAAATTTTATACAAACTAAGAGATTTTAACTCTTAGGAGGCAAATAGTAAAGTCTATTTCCTCTTCTAGTCATCTCTAATGGCAAAACAACTGGAGGTCTCTGTAATTCTGGTTCAGACGACTCTTTTGTTGTTTTATCAGTTCTTGGTGGTAGAGGCGGAGGAGATTCTTGCTCTCTTTGCCTTGTTTGGCTTCTTGTAACCCTCGGTTCCACATCCCTCGGACCTCTGAATTGCTGGTGAGGTCTGTACGACGGATCTTCTTTTCTATCATCTCTTGTGCCTTCAGATGTTGATAAATCCATTATTTCTTCTGGAGGTGTTACCTCATCATCTTTGGGAAGTGTTTCAGAACTTGGCACATTATCCCCTACAGTTCCATCTGCAAGTGGTGTTACCAAAGTATCCTCTTGTACTTCTGCAATGACAGGCTGTTCCTCGTGTTCAGAACTGTCTGAAATATATGAATCCTCTTGTCTGATTGGTGATAGAGACGGTCTATATCCTCTTACTTGAGTTCTTGTTTGTGGAGTAGAATTAATCAATCTACTTCCTTGAGGAGTATCAGGTATTATTTGATTACAAGAAGTTTGTGTTTCTACTACAGGATTCTGTTGTTCTGTTGTTGAATCCTCTGCTGGTATAACATTTTGTTCATCATAAAAATTAGGGGGAATCCAAGAAGAAGTGGTGGGAGATTCCTGATCATCTATCTGTCGATCTACTTCTTCAGGTTCCATACTTGTTCTTTCTGTTGTAATTTTCGGGGAATCCAATGTTTCTTGAATTGCATCTGGATTCCAAATCTCATCATTGTCAAATGAAAAATGAGATTCTGTAATCTTTTCTACTGGAATTATCTTTACATTATCCCGGTGAACCGGAAATAATTTCGTTGAATTTAAACACGAAAGCATAAGCTTATTTGGCTCCTTTATTTGATTCACAATAAAAGGACCTTCAAATCTTTTGTTCAATTTAGAACTTTGTTCTGGTTTCTTTACAGCATTCACAAAAACATAATCGCCTACTTTCAATTCTCTTTGTGTGGCATGTTTATGTTGCTGTTCCATAGCTTTAATTGTTTCTTTTTCTAGACTTTCTCTTGCTAAGTCTCTGATTGCTTCCATTCTTTCCACTACGACATCTACCTCATCTGATATGAATTTTCTATTTTCCGATTTATTTGTAAATGGAGAGACATAATCAGGCATCTCGTAGGGAAGTCTCTTTATATATCCATGCAGGACAAAATGTGGAGAAGATCCAATTGATCTATTATACGATGTATTAATTGCTATTTGAGCAAAAGATAAGTATTTTGACCAATCTCTGTGATTGTCTTTTACAAAATGACGGAGGAAATTTTCAATATCTGCATTCAATCTTTCAACTACACCATTTTGACTTGGTTTGTAGGGCAGAATATTAACTTTTTTTATCCTCCAAGCCTTACATAACTCTTTGAAGGCAGCTGAAGTAAATTCTGGGGCATTATCCGAGGCTAAAATTTCTGGGCTCGAATGCCGACATATAATTCTTTCTTGTAAAGCTTGAGCAAATTCTTGGCTTGTTCTTGACTTACAAGCGACTAATTCGCAGTATCTAGTCAAAACATCTCTGAAGACGAGAATGTGTTTGGCTCCTGAAATTGAACATGTGGGAAGTTTTCCTATACTATCCACATGTACTCTAGAAAACGGAGTATAAGGAAGAGGCCATCTGTTTATTTCAGCTTTTGGAGGCCTAGGACCTTTAACCTTAGCACATGACACGCACTGAGAACAGTACTCCTTTACTAACTTACTTAGATGAGGAAAAACGTATCTTTCTCTAACTCGTTTTTCAGTCCTCTGCTGTCCTCCATGCCCACTTCCAAGTGAAGAATGGCACTGATCAATTACTGAGTAGATCATGCTATCTGGGACCTGTATTACATAAGGTTCCTTTCTGGTTGCATAATACAACACTTTCTTATGAAAAATATGTGGATAAGTTTTAGGGTTTTCCTTAGCCCACTTAACTAATTCTTTTAATCTAGGGCAATTCTCTTGTTCCCTATTAAAAGTTTCTTTTGTTAAGATAAAATCTTTTCTTGGTAACATCGGTTTCTTTTCTCCTTTGAAAAAATAAACGTTTGGAGCTTTTGCTGGGTGCCTACTCAAATAGTCAGGCGGTATGTTAGTTTTTCCCGTCTTATACTTTATAGTTGGCGAAAAACTGTTCACAAACAAATTCCAGCGGGCCAACCTCCCAGTCTGCTGCTTATTACGGAAGATAAAGCAGAGAGGTTGGTTATCAGTTAATATGGTGATGGGATAACCAAACACCGTATTTTTAAACTTCTGTAGTGAGAAGACAACAGCTAAACATTCCTTTTCTATAATATCATAGTTGAGTTCACTGCCTCTTAACACTCTTGAAACAAAAGACAACGGCTTCTCCTTGCCGTCATCTGACATTTGGTAAAGAACTCCTCCTATTCCGTAGTCACAGGCGTCTGTGCCTATAAAAAATGGCTTGGAATAATCTGGAAAAGTTAACTGAGGTTGAACCACCAATTTCTCTTTTAAGAGTTCAAATGCTTTTTGGTGTTCTTCCTTCCATTCAAACTTAACATTCTTTTTTATTAAGTTATATAATGGTTTCGCAATTAGTGCAAAGTCACTAATTAAAAAGCGAAAATACGAGAAAAATCCTAATAAAGATTGTGTTTCCTTAACACTTGCTGGAGGGACGAAACTCTTCATTGATTCTATCTTCGCTGGATCCGGTGAAATTCCGTCTCTTCCTATTTTAAATCCTAAGTACAAAACCGAAGTTTGTAGAAAATGACATTTAGTCAATTTAACTCTTAATTTATTTTCTCTAAACGCAGTAAAAACTTTCTTTAAGTTTTCAAAATGTTCTGCCTTATTTTTACCCATGATTAAGACATCATCTAAATACACTTGGGCAATAGGTCCTAATAAATGGTTCAACGCGACTTGCATTGTCCTAGCATAGGTACTTGGGGCATTGCGGTGCCCAAATAATAATCTGGTTGGGCAGAATAATCCTTTCCTTGTACGGAAAGCCATTAATTTCTGTGTTTCCTCCTCGACTTCGAGGGAATGGTAAGCATCTATCAAGTCACAGCTAGTAAAAATTGTACTACCTCCCAGGGACGAAAATATCTCGTCAATCGAGGGCAATGGGTACACATCTGGGACGCTGAAGGAGTTCAGATGCCTATAGTCTATACAGACTCTTGGTTTATTAGAGTTCTTTTTGGCCACCACCAGTAGAGGTGAACTATGTGGCGAATAGCAAGCTTTAATATATCCTTTCTTTAAAGCTGCATCTGTAAAATTATCTATGTCTTCCAGGTAGGCGATGTGGGAGACGATACTGTTTTCTGAAAATGATCTTTGGAGCATCTGGGGTAAGTTCTATTTCAAACTTCTGTATGGGACACACAGGAACTGCATCATCATCTAGAGCAATAACGTCCTTGTATTCCATTAACAAATCAAGAAGTTCTTCTAAATGCTCAGGTTTCTGTAAAATAGAAACATCTGCTTCTTCTTTACTCAAATTATCTGTAATAATTTCTCTGTATGCATTCTTCAACTGTTTATCTGATAAATTTTCTGAGCAGGTTACTATACATGTAGATCCTATCTGCTTATTCTCTGTAGCAATAGCAGTTTTATAAAAATCTTTTTCAATAATTTCTAAAATAGGATGACACTTCCCTATATATTTATTTCTTCTTAAATAAAAAGGCTTGTCACTTAGATTAATATAACTCAAAATAACTTCATTGTTTCTTACTGGGCATACAGAGTTTGCAAAATATAATGGCCCTAAGGAAAAAGCAGGTGTTATTAAACACTTCTTTTCCAGTTTCAAATCTTCTTTACTCTCAGGTCTGACTTTCAAGTAACCATAAGATTGAGCAGGTGCCATGGTTTCTTCATTAATAACAATTGAACTTCTATTTCTTCATCTGCTATGAAAGCTTCCTTTACTGGAGGAAGTTGTGAATTTTCTTTGTTCTCTTTGATGAACAATATTTGATTCTTAATTTTATTTTCTACTTTGTAGGCTTTTTCCAATGAGCTCCGATAATAACTCTCTTTGTAGGATTTTCAAAATAGAGCCTCTCTAATTACTGGTTTTACAATTATCACCTGTAATTATTTTAATTTGAAATTTGTCATTTAATATTAGAATTAATTATTTATATCTTTCCTTAGTTATCTTTTCCTCTTGATTCAGAGAAAAAAACTTCCAACCGGCAAAGATTTTTAACTTAATTTTCGTTATCCTCTTCTTAGATTTTAATTGCGATGAAAGAAAGGTCTATTGTTTAATAGGTAGTAGCTAAAAATACTTGTACCTAAAATAAAATTCCATTCCAAGTCCAGTGCTTCCAGTCTTACACACTAAAAAGGTAACTGGGTAATACTGTTGGTGTAGTCTTAGAAGTAGATCAACTTCTCCTATAGGATGGATCATCTGAGTTCCAATCCCTTGAACTATAATACTAGCTTCTTTAAGAGACAGTTTGAATCTTCCTTCTCTTTCTATTTCCTTTAATCTATCCAACGATATCAAACAGGTTGTGCTACCCAAATCTAGTAGGCTATGAACTTCAACCTCGTTCTGACCTTTTGCTGGAGTCAAAAATATTGACAAAAAATAATGACATCCCAATTTTGGGGGTCTAATTCCTACACCAAAGAAGCTGGAGGTTACTATAACACCTCTCTTCTTTAAGCTTGAAGTATTTTCTTTAATTACTGTTCTATTTTACCATTTCTTCATTTAAATCTTTGCCAGAACTAACTCAAAAATTTTCTTCTCTTGCAGAGAGATCGGGTTGAAAAAACTGTTCGTTCTCTTCTTCTTCATCTTCAGCTCCAGATATTTCTTCATGTTCTGGATCTGCTTGATGATTAGAGATCAGGTGAACTCTGGTCGTTTTCTTAGGACTCTTACCTTGATAGCTACGCTCATTCTTTGAGTAAGAGTTTGGCTTTCTAGTATTTGAATCAATTTTAATCTCGACTCTTCGAGCTTTGACCCCATTATCAAAATCAGTGGGGTTATTATATGGTATTACCATATTATTTTCATTTTTCATTAGGGATCCACACAGGGGCATTCTTGCAATTAGACGTCGAACCCCGGGCATGGAACTTTCTACATACTCTACAATATGTGGTATTCCAACCACAGTTTCGGGAATGGTGACCTAAAGATTCACATTTTAGGCAATAGTCCATTGACTTTATTTCTTTACTGGAGAGTTTCTTAACTACTCCCTTTTTAGGTCTTATATTTGGAGAAGGGCTTGTCCTTTTTCCCTGAAAATTTAGACGTATTCTTTTTTATTACTCCGATTCCCATGGTTCTGTTCCTCATGGAAGGGTTATATGTAGTTCTTTCTTTTTTAACTTCACTATTATTAGTGTTATTGTTCTCTGTATAGAATACTCTAGCTGTATTTCTTCTATCTTGTTCTGCTCTATGGTTAGTTTGGAACAAGACTCCTTCTTCTATCTGGCTGAGTTTCTCTAAAATTTCTACAAAACTCAAGTCTGGATTAAAGACTTTTAAAACTTTTTCTCTAAGTCTTCTATGATCTCTGAGTCCTTCCATACTCTCTAAAATCTTAGTCATAATTAAGATATTTATTTGTTGAGAAGTAAATCCAAAGGAAGTCTCGATATCTATGAGTTTTTTCTGATATTCCCAAAGGAGATTCTTCAAGTCCAACATGAATTCAGTAAGAGTTACATGTGGTCTCCTTTGAAATTTCATGAACTGTTTCAAAAGACAGAAGATTGTCTCGGCTTTGTCTGGTTTGAGAAAAATCTTCAGTTGAATCAAAAAATCTTCTAGGGTCTTGCACCTAGAAAAGCTATTATCCTTAAGAATATATTGGCGGGCCTCTGATGTGAAATCAGAAGATATAGTAGTCTTAGCATAGTCTATTTTTTGACGTTCAGTGATTAGGCCTAACGTGCGTATCTTCTCTTGCAACGTTGAAAGGTAATCTTCAAATTTAATTCCTACCCAATCTTGGGTCTTGGTATTTCTTCCATACAATTTTAATTCTTTAGATAATTCTGGTAATGGAGGGGCATACGCATTATTGGGGTAATAACCTCCATAAGGGGGTCCATATGGGTATGGATTGTATCCAGGTTGCATTGTAGGAAGGGGTTGTTGCCAACCTGCAGGAGGTGGCTGCATACTTAAAGGATTATTTTGGGATGGCCCCCACGGATTCTGAGGTTGTCCTCCGTATAAAGTATCACTTGCTTGGTTCTGTCCCCAAGCTCCACTAAACTCACTTCTATTGTTAAATATTTCTGTTTGGCCATTCCAGGAAGGATAAGTCTTCTTTCTAGTTGAAGGGGAAGTGGTCCCCGACGCATTTAAATGTATATTAAAGGTATTGTCCAAAACATTTGTCTTTTGGAGCACCTTAGGAATTCTTGCTTTATTTTCTGTATTTCCTGGTTGATGCCAATCCCAAGCTGTTCTCTGATTTGGGTTTAACGACATTGTATCAATGTTAGAAGGAGGTAGATATACTGGAGGAAGTCCCATATCCTTTTGTGTGGGTTCCCTTATCTTGGGCTTTGCTCCTGTATTCTCTTCTGTTTTCTGTCCATCAGTAGTCTTTACTTCTGTTACATCATGTTCTTCATCTTGTTCATCTTGATTAACATCTTCTGTATTATCTTCTTTATTTGTATTATCCATGTTCTCATTCATGTTCTCTGTTGAATCATTATTTTCTAAGTCTGTATTATCCCCTTCAGCTCCTCCTGAAGCTCCATTAGGGTCAACTGGTCCGGCTATAGCCCTTTGAACCAGGTAACAGAGAATGAGAAACAATGTAGAAAATACGAAGACTGTAAAGACTATTGGTTCAAGCATAGTCATGATTAATTGTTAATTAATTTAAATTAATCAAATAAAAAAAACTAAGTTCTCAAACTGTTTCTAAAAAAAAATAAAAAAAAAACTAAAGTCTCAAAATATTTTTCAAAGTTTTCAAAAAAAACACTAAGTTTTCAAAAATATTTTTTCAAAGTTTTCAAAAATATTCAAACTGTTTTCTAATATTTTCCAAAAATTTTCTATGTTCCAAGAAAATATGTAAAGTTCTATTTAAACTCAAACAAAAGAGTTTATTAACTTTTAATTAAATAATTAAAATTATTTTATTCGATTTTAATTATTAATTACTGTTTAAAGTTAATCACTATTAAATTTAAAAATTAAAATTTAATCACTTTAGTTCAAAGTTCAAAATAAAAATAATTTTCTTTCAAAATTATTTAAAGTTCAAAAATAAAAATAATTTTCTTTCAAAATTATTTAAAAAATATCAAAGGTCTATTTTCAAAAATAAAAATAATTTTCTTTCAAAATTATTTAAAAAATATCAAAGGTCTATTGATAATTATATTTAATTAATTCTCTGTAATTAATTAATTAAGAAACAACTATCCCCTTTTTCTAGTCGGGTGTGTTCTTAAAATGTTAAAGGTCAACTTATTTGTTCTTCTTGGTCAAAGGTTATTTGTTCTACTGTTCTTCAAAGTTCTTTAAAGTTCTTCAAAGTTGTTCTATGTTCTTCTATTAAATATTTTCTAAGTTGGAATCAATCAATTTATATACCAACAAATTTATTCTGTTATAAATTGTGGTTTTTATAATCTCTGTTGCAGTAGAATAATTTTTAAAATATTACAGGTCAGTAAAATAAATTTCCAATTTTTCTGTAGCTAAATATAACAATTCTGTTATTTTTTAGGTCAAAAATAATAATTTCTAAGGGTTTTAGGTCAAAAATTACATTATTTTCTGTATTTTTGGTCAATTTGGGCAATTTGTCGTGACCTTTGGTGACCTTTTGACCTTTGGTGACCTTTCGTGACCTTTGGTGACCTTTGGTGACCTTCCGTGACCTTTGGTGACCTTTGGTCCTAGTGACCCTTACTGGGTGGTCTGGGGTCTAACCCAAAAGGTTTTACCTTACTTTGATAATTATTAATTATGTTATTGCTAAATTACGGATTTCCGATAATTGAAAAAAAACTTATTTTTTAATTCACTCAAAAAAAGAAAAAAAAAAAAAACACTTTTTATTTTCACTAAAAAAAACGGGTTAAAAATAACCGAAATCGCAATTTTACCACCTGAAAATATTCGCGGGGCTACGACAAATGTAATTAATGCATAATTATAATGAAAAAGTAATTAGTAGATTTATAGTCAATAAAAGTAAAAACGATATATATATATATATATAAACGATGTGTGTGTTCAAGCTGTATGT
>JABUQX010041462.1:25000-27500 GCA_015478945.1 Trachelipus rathkii | reverse complement strand
AGTTTTAATTCATGAAAGGTGTTAGTAAAAGATCCTGACGTTACAGTATATGATTAGTAGAAAAAAATAATATGTTTATAGGACATAGCAAATTAGTAAGGAAAATTGGTGAAAGTATTTGTAAAGAATATTTTTTATTTTGTAAGTGTAAGTGGTAAAGAATGAGGGTAAACCGCTGTTCTCCCTGTGTGTTACGCTAGTACGACAATATTCATGGGAGTCCCTATAATTCATTATTCGGAGCATATATATATACTTTACATTAGTTACTTCAAAGAACACAGAGTTGTAATATTCTTGTATTTCTTCCTACTGAAGTAGGTGAGATCAATAATTGAATGCTTATTCTTTGTTAATGTAAAGTAAAGGTTACTAGTTAATGTCTTTAGTGTTCATATGTTGAGTCACATGATACGAATGTAGTGATTACTAGTGGATGTATTATCATAATACTGTTCATGTCCATGTGTTATATTCTAGGATATTTTTTTAACATTTGGTGAATAATATTTTTTTAAAAGTTCGTTCAGTGTGATCAGAAATGCAAGTGTTAGATGGAACATTTCTGTAATGATTGTTGTTTTTGTTTGGTGTGATAGGTAGCCGTTAATTAGGATAAAGTAATAAAAATCGTTTAACGATATGTGAAAATGATTTAGTTTTATTTGGTCGCCGTTATAAAATGTGTTAAAGATATCATTTTTTATTTTTGGTTTCGGGTTCATTGGGTTCCCACGACACCGCTATCATTTTCTACGCACCTTTACGTTGTCTGTGCTTTCTGTAGGTTCATAATTATAGAAATTAGCTCTCTCCTTTAGTGGGTCTCCAACTAAGAGGTTTTGACATAATATTAATAAACTTTGGTTTCATTTATCAATTATAAAATTAACTTTAATAATTATTAAATTACAGTAAGTTAATGAAGAAAATGCACAAATAGAGTAAGAAATTTTTCACAAAAGAAAATCATCAGCTTTTGAATATGAAAGTAATAGCAGTGATGAACATTTAGATCCCAGACTGTCACAATTTCAAAGCATTAAAAAATCGAAAAAGAAAAATCTATTTCATAAAGTTCAAGCAGTTGGATGGGCAACCTGAGATGGAGTCTTAACTTGAAAAACTAAAAAATAAGATTTCATATTATTTTCAGTTTCCTATGGCTTTAGATTGAACCAAAATGAGCGATCGTATGCAATGATGGTTTTTTTTTTTCATCCTCTTTTGCCAATTGATTTTTTTTCCTTTCTTTGCTTTTTTTTTTTTGGAAAAAAGATATTGATGAGGGGTTATAAGCAGAAAGCAAGTTACAATGAAAAAGAAAAGGCATAAGGAAGAAAATTTCTGATGATCTACGGGAATCTTTTACCACGGAGACACCTCTTACAGTACACGGGATGGAAAGTTAAATGCTTGATTTAACTGGCCCTGAAAGTGTAGATAGCGTTACCTATTTTAGCATCTAGGGTGGAGTACAAAGCTCAGGTTGTACCTAAGTTGCTAACAGGACATTGACAAATATTTCAGAGCCGTGAACTGATGCCTCAAGATTGGGAATATTGAAAGATGTTATTAAAGCTATGTGTTTTGATACCACGGAGTCTAACACTTGGACCCCAAAAATGGTGCTTGTATTTAGAATTGAAAATTAATTTACAAAAGAATGTTTTTTTTTTATACCTTGTCGACAATCATATTAGAAATCATTCTATCTGACGGTCTATTGATACATTCGCTATAATATCTCAAAAGGTCCAGATATTCCATTATTTAAACGATTTCAGCACATTTGGAAGGACATAAATAAAATATCTATGGAACGTGTTTATACGGACTATAACCTTGTGGGAGTTGATGAAAATATTGACTTCTATAAAAGATCAGCTGGAGAAAATTTATCGCTAAGTCAGAATTACGCGAACTTATAGAATTAACAATTCTTTACACAGGAGGTACGCCTGAACATGTTTCTCATTCCGGCAGCCTGGTGTGCTGCATCGAGCAAGATGAATGGCACTAGAATTGAAAATAAATTATGTACTATTTAAGATAAAGATCATGTTTTTAGAATGAATTGTAAAAGAAACGATTGTCAAGCTTGCTGTCTTAGTTATGGTTCCTAAGTATTTTTCAGCTCCTTCTGCTTTCTGTGCTCCAGGAATAGATTTTAATGCTTGAAACAACTTGAATCTGATGATGATTCAGAGCTTGCACAAGTAGACAATGACGGCGCTCTCCAGTCGCGCATTTATTGATATGTTTAAGCAAGGAGCTGTATCACTTCTTTTTCTTATATAATTAAGTATATCACCAAAGTTTTGAAATGCAAAAATGGTTGAGTGCATGCAGGAAGCCAAGGTTTACAATACATCAGCAAAGCGATACTATTAATGTAGATTGAAAAAGAAATGATGATAAACACTGCAGATTTGTTTCAAGCTCAAGTTCTTTCGTTCAGCAATAACGTAGCTCTACCATGCCGGTTTCTTAAAGCAGC
>JABUQX010041462.1:0-20000 GCA_015478945.1 Trachelipus rathkii | reverse complement strand
ACGTAAAAGAGGGAGCCTATTCGAAATGAGTTGAAGGAATTTAGTCGAATCACAAGCATATGAATGGAGAGAGATATTGTGAAGGTGAGAAGATCATTAATGATAAAGTAGGAATAAAGGTAGGAGATATGACGGAAACCCCTGAGGAACACCATAATTGACAGAAAAAGAAGAAGAAAGAAGGTATAAAAATGTGCTATTTGAAGCGATATTTAAAGTAAACTAAATAAATTAAGCAAAAAGAAGAAGGAAACCCAAAGAAAGGAGAGAGCTTGGAGAGTAGTTGACGGTGCATACCCGGTCAATTGATCTCTCATCTCTCTCTCTCGGTTGGTTGTGTGTGGCTCACTACCGGGGTATTGGCACGCGTTCACTATCTCCAGCGCTCCTTCTTGTGGGTTCCTTCTTTCTCTCTCTCCTTCCCTAATTTAGTTTGTCCTTTCAAATCGCTCAATAGCAGCTTGTTGATGAGGTAACTTCTTCATTTTCTGTCAATCTAGTGGTGTTCCTTCAGGTTGCCGTCATAATCTCGCTACTTTATTCCTCTTTCATTAATGATCTTCACCTTCACATCTATCTCTTCTCATTCATATTGATGATTCGGACCCATAAATTCTTCAACTGCATTTCAATTAGGCTCCCTCTTTTAACTTCTAGAATTGCTTCTCGTCGTAATCTTTTAAATTCTATTCTCCCAGATCTGGATGAACTTTCCGTGGTGGGTCGGCTAACCGATATGGAAATTTCAAATTCCTTAAGAAACCAACTTTACAAATCTTAATTGCAAAGACACGCTTCTCAACTTCCTATCTCTTTCAAAGGTTCTCTCGCCTCTCCATTTGACAAACAGTTTGCTTTAACATAAACAAAAAAATGATCTCGGGACACCTCACATCACAACGGTTGCGGTAGGGCGGCCTCAAAGACACTTATGTTCCACCGTCTCAGATTACCTAAAGGATATACAAGTGCGTCTGTGTGTGTTATGGAGAAGAATACATTATATACTTTTCGAATGAAAAATCTGAGGAAAGAAATTGGTAAAGAAGCAAAGGTTTATAAACTCTTCTCTACTTTTATCTACACTTGACCTATATCTTTACGGCGCGATGTTGGGTGATTTATCTCTTTTGAAGCGCTCGAGGAATCTATCACTTGCATACACCACATCTTATGAACACCTTGTAGACAAGTAGTGATGTGTCTGCGCATGAGTTTTGAGACTAATATAGGTAAGACAGGCTTGTTTGCTCTGGTCGTCCTTCTATCCTGAAGATCCCTCTGTTCCCTGCGAATCTCCCTCCATCTTCTGTGTTTTCCTGCTGAATTGAATTTCCCGTCGCTTCAAAGCCGGCGGTCCTGACTTCACTCTGCGAAATTTACGTATATTGCGTAACTTTGAGAGGGAATAAAACACCCCTCGCTTGTTAGGGCTTTATGCATGAGTGTCGTGACAAACTGAAATATATAATATATATAATATATATAAATATATATAATATAACTATATATATATATATAATATTATATACCAGAGTCCTATCATATAATATATATTATAATAATATTATTATATTTATATATTATATATTATATATTTATATATATAATATATCATAATATATATATACGATTATTATGTATATAAATATATTTATATTATAATATATAATGTATATATAAATATATTATATATATACAATATTATTATATATCTTATATATATACTATATATATATTATTACTTATATAATATATATATTATATATATATATTAAATATATGTATTATATATATATATATATACTATATATATTAATATTATAGATAATATATATATATATTAGTATATACATATAGATAAATATAGATATATATATAATAATATATATTAGATAAAATGTATATATATATATATATATACTATTATATAATATATATACTATAATATTATATATATATATTATATAATATATATAATATATATATATATATTATATTAGATATTATATATATATATACATATATATAATAGATATATATGTATATATATAGATATAATATATAAATTAATATATAATATATATATATATTTATAAATATATATATATAATAATATATAATTATATATATATATATATTATAATATATTATATATAGTTATATATATACTATATATATATTATAATATATATATATATATATATATATATTAGTTATATATATCAAAATATATATATACCTATATTATATATATAGATATACATATAATTAATATATATATAATATATGATATAAAATAATATATTATATATATATATATATATATATAATATACGTATTATATATTATTTATATATATATATATATTTACTATATATATACATAATATAATTATATATATATATATATATAATAATATTATATATATAATCTATAAATAATATATATTTTATATAAATTATATTAATATATAATATAATATATTAATATAGATATATATATATATAATATATTATAGATATATATATATATATAATATATATATATAATATAATATATATATATATATATATTATATATACTATTATATATATATATATACTATATATATATATATAATATATATTATATATATATATAGTATATATATATTAAATATATAATATATAATATTATATATATTTATATTTAATATATATATATATAATTAAGATATAATTAATATATATATAATATAATATATTATATATATATATTATATATAGATAATATTATATATATAGATATATATATAGTATTATTAATACATATAATATATATAATATATATAATATATATATATATATTATTTATTATATATTATTATAATATATAATAATAATATATATATATAATATATACTTATATATAAATATATATATAGATATTATAATAATATTATATATATATATATATATTATATGCAATAGCTATTATATATATATATATATATATAATTATATATATTATATATATATATATAATATAATATATAGTGTATATATATAATATATTATATATATATACTTATATATATAGATATATATATATATATATATTATATATATAATAACTATATATATATATATTATATAATATAAATATATAAAAATATATATATTATAGATATATTTTATATATAATATATATATTATAATATATATATATATATATATGATATATATATAATATATATATATTATATATTAATATATATATATATATATAAATTTTCTTAACTATCTGAATACGTGAGGGGTTGCACTGGTAAATGTGGCATGGAAGGTAGTTTGATCAAAAAATTGAACTCAACCATATCTGCAAAAAACCGAATCCAATCTGAATGTGTTCATCCAACAGATTCCTGCAAGTTAAGAAAAAAGTATTAATATTAATTTTATTGTGCAAAATTATTTCAATATGCATATATATATATATATATATATATATAATATATTATATAATATACTAATATATATATATACTTATATATACTATATATAATATATATATATATATATATTCTATATATATATATATTATATAATATATATATATATTATTATATATATATATATATATATATAAATATATTATTCATATAATGCCGCAACAAAAAAGGGACGTTGAATGGAATTTCAAGAATCGAAACACAAATTCGCTTCACGAATTATACTTGCATCAAACCAATAAGAACAGGGGCGGGCTTCATACACCCGTAGACGGACTGGTCTTGAGCCTTCACATGATCGCAGAGAAAAGCGTCAGAGTCTCGTTTGAACGTACAGTGCAGCGTGTTATGTACCGGCAGTGAGGCGTGCACATTCTTGGAGTGGTGTCGACATTTGCCGAGCTAAACTTCTGTGCAAGTACGGCCAGAAAGGTCGGAGATACGGAAAAAGACTTTCTTGACAGGGAAAACAGCCGTTGGACCCTATAGAGCAGAGAATGTTCTGTCTATTTGATGTAGCAGGCAGATTTAGGAACCTAAGAGATTATACGATTTAGCGCCTAAAAACATGCTGCTGAGGATTGCCACCGGGTCCTGAGAGCGACGTTCTGGAGGAGGTTTGGGTGCTTTTTCTTGAGTGAAGCAGAGGTTAAAGAAGGGTCTAACATCACCTCACGCCTTAGATATTATCAGTCCTTGAAGTTGCCTTCCTAGCTGCACCAGTGCCTTTCTTACCTGGTGGCAATCCCTAAGCAGCATGTTTTAGGCGATAAATCGTATATCTTGAGGTCCTAATCTCAATCCTGCAGCGATAACAGACATTCCATGGCTCTAAAAAAGGATTCAAGCTACGGTTTTTTTCTGTCATAGAAGCTTTTCCACTATTGTAATTACTACTTGCAAGAAATTTACACGGACAATCTCGGACACCCGAATCAAGAAATGCGCAAGGCCGGAGTGCCCGTAAAAAGAACCACCCTCACTGTCACATTGAGCTCAAGCGGGACACTGACCTTTCTTGCCATCATGTGAAGCTACGACGACCAGTACCTACCGGGTCTCAAAAGCCTCTGCCCCTTTTTTATTGGTAAATTGATCGGCGTAATTAATTGTGACAGCGCATTTTTGTATCGATTCTCGTGATGATCATTATTCAGATAACATCTTTTTGTAGCACGGCAAATATATATATATTATATAGATATATATAATACTACTATATTATATAATATATATATATATACTATATATATATATTATTATATATAATATATATATATTTATATATATATATTATTATATATATATATATATATTTATATATATATATTAGGACGCCCAGGCTTTAGGGAGGAAATACTTTTTTTATTTGCTTCATAAGTCTCGATGGACTCAAAATGTGAGGCTCGATGAGAAAACATTATTTACAAAAATTCATCATGATTCAAGAAGTTTAAATGGTGCCACCAGGCTTTTAAAATGTAAATTGTTCTTACTAGTATTCACTTCAATACTTGAGAACTATGAAAGATGCGTTTATTTTAAGTCGATCTCCCGCGTATCCATTCCACGAAATTTATTTATATGATAATGTCCCTACTCTTTCTTTTTATTACTTTCAACCTAGTTTTTAATTTAGATTTATCCTATAGGAAATTTTTCTTCTGTGAGATTCAACAACTTGAAGTAAATATTGTAATTTTTCTTCATTTTGGTAAGGGGTGTTATACTCTTTTAAAATTAATGCAACAGATCTTTCTGCAATATCATTCACTAAAACTCATAGAATTTACATTTTTCTAAGCTGTTTTCCCTCAATAGCGCCCCCCTTCCCCCCCCCCACTCCTCCTCAATCCCATTCCTACTTTTAGGATGCTCTTTAAACACACGTGCATGCTGATCTAAGTTTGGTGGAACAACGATAAAAAGACTTAGCTTGAAACAAATTCTGCAGTGTTTATCATTACTTTTTCATTATTCAGTTAATACGACGTTTGCTTATGTATGTAAACCTGGCTTCTGCAATGCCCTTCAACCATTTTGAGCATTCAACTTGTGTTATTATAAAAAAAGAAGTGACGAGCTCCTTGCTTAATACTCATAAACTGGCGACTTGAATGCATGTTCTTACGTTGTGCAAGCTCGATCATCATCAGATCAAGTTGTTTCCAAGGCATTTAAAATTACTTCCTGAGGCACAGAAAGCAGAAAGGAGCTGAAAACTTAAGATATAACGGACCAGCAAGCATTGACAAATCGTATTCATTACCTCTTCTCTTTTTCCTAACTTAATTGCCACTTAATAGTCAATTTAATGCTGTTAAATTTACGCAGTGCCATTCGATCTTGCTCATGCAGCACACCAGGCGCCGGAATGAGAACCATGTTCGAGGGTACCTCCTAATAAAGAATGTTGAATTCTTAAGTTCGCGTAATCTACTTAGGATGAATTCTCACAAGCTGATCTTATAGAATGTCACTATTCATGATTCCAGAAAGTTATACACGTAATACACGGTTTCATAGATATTTTATTTATGTCCTTCCAAATCGGCTGAAATCTTTAAATAATGGAATATCTGGACCTTTTGAGACATTATCAGATATGCTAACTCAAAGACGTCAGATAGAATATTTCATTAATATGATTTTCGACAAGTAACTAAAGTAATTTCCTTGTAACATTATTTTTCAATTCTAATGCAAGCCACCAGTTTTTGGGTCTCAGGTGTTAGACTCGGTGTATCAAACACATAGCTTCAAATAACATCTTTTCAATTCCATCTTGGACAATCAGTACGGCATCTGAAATGTTCTTGTCCTGTTCTTAGCAAACTTGAGGTACAACCATGAGCTGCGATATACCTCCACAGATGCTAAATAGGGTAACTATCTACACTTTCAGGTCCAGTTTAAATCAGCATTACACTTCCTCCGTGTACGTAAGAGGTGTCTCCGTGGATCAAAAGATTCCGTAGATGCATCAGAAATGTTTCTTCTTATGCCTTTCTTCTGTTCATTGTAACTTGCTTCTGCTTATAAACCACCTCATCAATTATCTATCAAAGAGAAGAAAGCGTAGCAGAGTGCACCCCTCGTCATCTGAGTCCTCAGGTTTTCTCCCGAGTACGTCAACCTTGCCCTACATATTCGATGATTAATTATTATTATTAATTATATATTTTATTGAATTTCTTATATTTCATTATATTTATTTATGTCCTAAATCTATATGTCTGTATTATTATTATATATGGAAAAATTAATATGTTATTTTTTATTATTTATTATTAATGTGACTATTTATTTTCGTTCTTATTATTATTTCTAGAAGATTATTATTTATTTTATTTTCATAAGTTATTATATTGGAACTCCCCAATTCATTGAGTGTGATTTTCCTCATCATTATTCAATATACATTGCTTTGACTACATCTTTTTTTACCATAATTGACTACAATCATTTTTTATTCGAAGATACAATTATCAAGCTCTTCATTATCACTGACATCTTTACCTATTTAACAATACTAATGTATTCATTAATTTAGCTATATTTGTATTTATCATTCACTTTTATTATATAAATATTATTTCAAATAAATAGATAATAGTTTGTATTTGCTAGGTGTGTGACGTATTTTTATGTTTATTTTATAATTATTTTAATTTATTTTATTACATAAAATTTTATTGAACCTGCTTTTACTACGATAATCACTATTGATCAATTTTTAATAATATAAGCATAATTTTGTATAGCAAGACACTTTTAAGTTTCCATTTTTTCTCTTGAGCAAAATTTGAAAAATTTTGGTTCTAATGTTACTTTATTTAGTTTTTTAATGCTCCAAACATATCAATAAACGCTAGTCCATATGACAAGCATAAATAAAGATTGTAATTAGCTATGTAATATAGACAAGACCCTCCCGACAATACCCCTCCATCTGTTACCCCAAACTCCTGAATGTTTAGAGAAATTTTTATAACAATATACTTATATGGCCATACAACATATATTTATATTTACCGTGACGACCAAAGTAGTAAAGCAGTAGAAAAATACAGTAGCGACAAGCCAGCCTCTAGGGGTCCATATATAGTAAGCCCTAACACAATTCGTTTTAAATAGTTTTATCGTATTTACATGTTTTTAACTTACATTTAATAAGACTTCTGATCAAATACACCACACGTTGCTAAATACCTACTCACATATCACCTTAATAACTAATATAAGATGATTCATAGAACAATTACATTATACAGAAATGTATTATCTATCATCTTAACACTTGTATCTAATTTCTTATCACAACTTAATACTAACATGTATATGACTAATAATAAATATACCTATATATTATATAGTATAGAAATGAAGAGTCAATAAATGTTATATATCAAAAATAAATATCCTTAAGGAATATTATAATATACTAACAATGTAATACTTAGATTTGATAAGTATCAAGTATAAAATTAATGATATAATATCAACTATCCACATAGTTAAATAATCTAATATCATACTAATTTACGTATCGATATGTAGCTCTATAGACTAATATTAATTATTGGTATACACTAAAGCTTAAAACTATACTATAGTTAACTACTTATTATACTATATATTATTACTATATATATAACAATAAGAATAATATAATAATAATATGTAGTTAATTGAATATACAATCAACACTTATTATTTATAATAGTATACCAAAACTGATATTAGAAATATAATACAAATAAACCTATTCAAGCTATATCAATTATTTAGTAAATTATTAACTCAGTTAGTAATGATATAAATTTACTATTAGTCCCTATATGATTTATTATTAAAAAAAAATAATTTAGGTTATATTATAAATTATTTATCACAGAGTACTATATATTCTAGATTATCGTCCGAATTAATGATATATATCATGAATATATACCCGAAAATCAATATATGCGTTAATCATATATAGTACGTCAACACATATAAACATAGGGAGTAACAGGGTATTAACCCATCAATCCTCATTATTTACCACTTAACTACTTACAAAATAAATAAATATAAATATATTGATATATATTCTTACTACATATACTTTCACCAATTTAATTCTAGTACTACTAAATTATGTCTATTAGTCCTTAATAAACATAATATATATTTTGTTTCTTACTATAATATGTAATATACTGTATTAAATACCATCAGTATCTTAACTTAACTATCAAAAACCTTTATTTCATGAATTATAATAATAGAGACTCAAATCTTAGTAAAAATTTTATTAACTTTTTTTTTATCGACAAAATTTATTCCACAACCAATTTAAAAAATAAGATCCATTTTATAATAATAAAAAATATTATCTAAACATTAATGAATTCTTAATTAAATTAAAAGTTATTATTTTAATATTGGGTTACAACAATGTATGTACTACTGAATATCAATTTGTAATGTAATGAATTTATTTGCATATTAATGTAAAGCTTCACACTGAAACTATTTTAAATTCAATTAAAATATAAAATATTACTTGATTTTAATTATTATTTACCACTAAGTAGTAAGACTAATATATAATCTACATATGCTTAAAATATATTCCTCTCAGTAAAATATCCAAATAATAATATAAATTATTTGAAGCAATACTTTAATGGGTTAACGAAATGACTCATTTTGAGAATTAATTCCCAAATTTACAACTCATATATTTTATAGAAACAATTATTTATATTAGTTATACTTATATACTACTTCATCCATGATATATAGGCAGCAAGCTCACTATTACTATATATACCATCCTTAATGCCATCCAAAGCCTTATATTACTACAGTAACATATCCATTCATACTAATAAAAGGCTGATAATAGTATGCAAGCTATTTCATTAATAGTGATTATGATGAATAATGATCGGGTTATCTTTTTACCTGAGATGAGTATATGAAGTGCATATTATCTTAAGAAATAATTTATTAATAATGTAGAATGTGATATCATTATCTCAATATTTATAGAACTATAAACATAAAGTTATATAGTTATAATTCAGTAATAACATAATCATAATATACTATTACAGTTCATCATATATAATTCATATTTTTGACTATATGTTCTAACTAGACTTTAGATTAAAATCTGCAGAACCTATTTTAAAATAGTGAAATACTTTTTAAAACAATCTTACCCTGTCACAAATATTCTAAATTTATAATATCTACTCATATAAAATGGAATACATATACATCTTGCTAAAATGACCTAAATTGAACATTTGTTAAATTATTATAACAAAGATTACTCATCATATAACTAATATGAATATCTCACCATAAATATAGCTCGTAGATCTACCGGATAATATAATAGTATTCACTCAAGCTCAAATCTCTCAAAAAATTGCATAACATTTTTACTTGTAATAATTTATATATTTTAAATAAGCTTGAGAATTAAAAGATAAAAAGATGAATAGATAGGAGAGCAAGAGAGAGCAGAATGGCTATTACACGACAATTGGATGGCAGTGGGATTAACGGTTAGTACGTTATAAAATATATTCATAGTGTAAGTTTAAATTAGACCAATAATGACACTGAAATAAAGCAAGATAAAAGAAGTGACTTTATTTAATTATTAAATATGTCTTCACAAAAATTAGTTTTAGATTATTGAATGGTGGATACTATTTGGAGATTAACTAGACGGTCCAAATACTTTATTACTTAATTATTAGTATTTTGTTATTATTCACTTCAAATTAAGAATATATATTAATTATTAATAATTTTATTATTAATATAATAGTTATTTATATTATTTATTATTTAATATATCAATTAAATGGTTTTTACGATAGTTTGTTGAGTTAGGAGAATATAAATATAATTATAGGTTGTTTAATTTAATTTATATTATTATTAAATTTTAATATGATAGATATTTATTTATATTATTATTATTTAATTATTATTTAATTATATAATATATTATCTAATATTATTAATATTATTTCATATATTATTAATTGTTATTATTGATTATTATTATTATTATTTATATTTTATAATTATTATTTTCGGATACTATTATTAATATATTAAATTATAGTATAATTTAATGATAATTTATGTTAGATTATTATATATCTTTCTTCAAAGAAACTATTATATTATTATAATTTATTATGAATTCAATGTATAAATTATAATATTAATTAATATTATTATTTAATTAGTGTATTATATATATTGATTAGAATTATTAATTGTATTATATATTATATTTAAGTTATTATTATTGTTATATATCAATAAAATTAATTATAATTTATATATATATAATTTAATATTATAATATTATATATTAATAATTGATTTAAAAGGTTAGAAAACATTTAAATTAGTTTAACATTGAAATTGCACTTTAATATAGAAAACTGTTTTTGATGAAACAAATTAATGTATTAAATTAATGATTATTATTATATTTATTAATATATATTAAATATTATATTATTATAATATGAATTATTATTATTAGTTATATATTATATAATTTAATTATAATTTAATTTATTTAGATATTATCTTAATATTATATTTTTCAGATGTCTGTGGCAATGTTAATAAAAAGTTTGGTATAATTTATAATTTAAATTATATTATATTTTAATAGCTATATATAATTGTTTACTATATGTATTGATAAGCCCTATATGTAAATTTATTATAGTTGTGCAAAGGATGGCACCTAAAGAATATAATATTATTTTTATTTTAATATTATTATATATATTTGAATATATGATATTATTTATTATTAATAAGATATATTTATAATATTATATATATATAGATATTATTATTATATCATGTATTATTATTAATTTATTAATTATTATATTAATATAGTATATTAATATATTGTAATTTAATATTATTTATTAGGTATATTATATATTATTATGATTATTATATATTTTTTGATTATAGTAATATTACATTAATGTCGAATATTAAGTATTATAGTAAAGAAAATATATAATACTAATAATATATATTATATATATATTAATTGTAATTATATTATTAGTATCATAAATCATTTGGTATGGTTAGTAGTTTAATTATAATATTATAACTGTCTAATAGTCATAGTATGATATGGAATCTGATAGTGAGAATATTACTTAATATATTGAGGATAAAGAGCTATGAATATATTGACGAAAAATTTATAATCTATAGTCTTCTTTTAGAGAAGGGTAACTAGGATATAATCTATTAAATTAGATATCCCAAATGATACTCTAAATTACCTTCGATACATACACTGGTGAGATTTCTATTTTAAATATAACATTAATTGTCCATTGAATCATACTCGATAGATTTGTAATAGCTCGTATACAGTAGCATCGATTGAATACTAATGATTTTGTCTATGATACTATATTATTTTTATTAAATATTTATTTTAATTAATTAAAAGTAAAATATATGAAATAAAGTATAAAGAATGGTAGTAGAGCATGTCAATATTTTTAGGTATGTTAAATACAAAAAGTAGAATATATATATATATATATTATATAGTATATCATATAATATTAGATATATATTAATTATAATATATATATATAAATATATAATAATATATAATAATATATATAATATTATATATATAGTATATATATAATATTATATATAATATAAGTAATAATTAATATATATATATATATATATAGATTATAATATATATAGATAATATTAATATTAATATATTATTAATATATTAATAGAGATATATATATAGTAATATTAATATATTTATAATATAGTATAATATATATATATATATATTATATATATATTAATATTATATAATTATATTATATTATTATATTAATTATATTATATATATATATATTATTATATATTATTATGATTTATATATAGTATATTATATATAATGATATATATAATATATATAATATATATATATAATTAATATATATATATATTTAATATAATATAGTATAATATTATATATAATATATATAGTATAATATATATTATATATATATATATTTCATATGAATACATTAAATATATTTTATTTCATTAACAATACCTAACTTAATATAACTTAATCTGTTAAAATAACATTATTTAAATATATTTTCTTTAGAGCTGTTATTTACATTATATTCAAATATTCAGGTGATAGATACTATCTTATCCAGTTAATGGTATTCACGTAGCATTCTAGAGCTTATATTATTTAATAAGTTATATCTATCTTATTTCTACTGTATTCGTTCCCTCCAAATACAATTAGATTATATATTATTATAATAAAGTAATAAAAGCAAAATGATTCCTGATCAAGACTACTCAGTGAATTTATAATACTAGTATATCATAATGTCATATATATTCAACTACTCATTATGACTCTTCTACTTCTCAATATATTTTACACGTTAATTATTTTACTCAGTAATTTAATACAATTAAGAAAGTATGACAATTTGTTGTAGCATCGGTGTATTTCGAGTGGGATCGCTGTGTTATCCAGGTGAGGACAATCCAAGTAATTTGTTTTCTTGGGATCGTTTGTTCAGAATCTTAATTCAAATCTACGCGAGTTTTAGGCCAATGTAGTACGTACGTTAAAGCATAAGCTATACTGATAGCCTCCACTTACATCCTGTTATAGATCTAACGAGTTAATCGAAGAAAGTATTATATGCACGAAACTAACAATTTTTATTTAAAAAAGTGAAAAGAAAACTTGTTTTGTCTCAAGATAAAAGATCACATCAAAACATAAAATATATAAGTTGAATGCTCTTGTGCACAAACGATTTATCACCTTAGATGTTAGCTGACATTACCATTGGTAAACAAAATAGGGGATTATATTAAGAGACTGTTAATATATATTGAATTAGTTATTGCTGACTATTATAGCTATAATCTTATAGTTTTATATTTCTCATTTGAGTAACATCCATAATGATAATTATTATAATGATAATAAGATACTCTAGCTCCGAGGAAGAAAAGTTATAAATTACCAGAAGGGCTTTATAATGTGATAAGTTTTTCAATTTAGTTTTCGCATACAATTCAACCTCTGTAATGGTCTGTATGTAATAGGTCGTGGCCATAGGAGGTTTATGTAGAGGGTTATGTGCCTTAAGACTCAATGGTAAGGTGAGAGTGATAAAACAAAATGATTCTTATAATTTCTAAAATATTGTTTCCTATTTAGGAACGAGAAGAAATATTTCTTCTTCAACCGAGTAATTTGTTTAATTGTTTGCAGGGAGAGTGTGTCGTAAATGCAAATGTCACAAACTGTTAAATTACGTTAACAGTTTGAGCTCTTTCTTTATGGAGGGCGAGTCTGATGTTTGACGACAGTTTTAGGCTTCTCTACTGATGAAATTCTAAACAATTAGTATCTCTTAAGTGTAATTGACGTTTTTCATTATCTTGAATATTTATTTTTTATCTTTAATGAAAACGCGAATTTGATGCAATCGTACATATGGCAAGGGGGAATAGCGTGACAAAAGCGATGTCGTATAAAATTTAATACGACTCTCTATCTGTTGATTGTTAGTTTGTGATAAGAATTAATAAAGTTAAAGAATAAATATTGAAATCCTTTAAAATGGGAATATTAATTTTTAATAATTTGAGTAATTGTGCGATGAGTAAAAACATTCTAGGTGGTGGAATATATTAATATAATAATTAAATTATTCATATGAGTCTCTAAGGTTATTTATAATTCATGTGAAATAGTGTTAGTAAAAGTCTCACTGACGTATTTACTAGTATGATATATTATAATGTTTAATGATATAAATAGATAAAAAATATAGAATTAATATGTATTTTAATTAGTAGTATCAATAAGGCAAATTAGTAATAGGGTAGGGAAAATTGTGATTATGAAGTATTTGTGCGTGATAAAAGAAATATTTTTTATTTTGAGTAAGTGTATAAGTAGGTTAAAAGATAATTAGTAAGTAGTGATTCACCAGCTGCGGCGTGCGTGCCTGCTGTGGATACGCTCTTAACAGACCAATTGGTGATATCATGGGAGTACCCCTCTATAATTACATTAATTCGGACGATCGTAACGTTTAATGATATATGGAGGTAAAATATTATTTAGCCCTGTTATATGTACTTCGTTTACGTACGTGTCTTAACTAAGATAATTCAAGAGGATCTATTTTATCTGTTTACTCCTTGTTTATAACATATTGCTAGTATATGATACTAACAATGATAGCAAATTATAACTCTAGAGCGTGTGTGTGAGAGTTTGTGTACAGTGTATTCTCCAATAAATATCGCGAAATATTTTTTAAATAAATTAAGGTTTATATAGACACTATTTATATAATCAATTTGTTATATATTATCATATAGTTTAAATTGGAAAGTAAAGAGTATACTATCTCTATCTATTAGATATTGATTTATGGCTCGAGAGCTTTCACCACAGGTATACGAAATATCGTAAGTACATATTTGAAATCAATGACCGGTGATGTATTATCAGATTACTGTTAAGTCCATGGTGTTATATTTCTTGAAGTAGAAATCATTTTTTATCAAAAACATTTGAGCCTCATCATATAAATAAGCATTTAATAGATACAAAATGATAGACTAAGAGAGTGAGTAAAAATTCTATTTTTCATAAATATGACAAAATGATTCTTCAGAGGAAAACATTACTGAGTTAAATTCAGATTTCAGGTATATTTATCTCAATTATTATGAGTTTGTATGATCAGAGGGTAAGCGTAAAGCTTATAGTGTTAACTCAATATAAATAGATAATAAGAATTTAATATCGATATGTGAAAATAGAATAAAAAAAAATTTATAATATTTGGATCGACCAGATTAATAAAAAATAGATAGAGTATAATTAGTATTTTTTGTGGGGGCTACAGAGCAGACAGGGGAAACAAGAGTGGTTTGTGGTGACGGCTGTCTATTTCCATACCGCCGTACGGTTGCAGTATAGAGAGCGAGTATTCTATGAGGAGTATACACCTGACTGCTAAGACAAACCTAAAAATTTAATAAAAATATATCGGAGATATGCGATAGTCTAGTCAGATGTATAAAGAGTGTAACTTTAATAGATTATAAGAGTTTCCTCCGGAAGACCACGTTCCCGAGGTTAATGAAGGAAAGGCACAAATAGAGCTGAAGAAATTTTATTACAAAAGAAAAATCATCAGCTTTTTGAATATGATAAGTCAGTCTATACTCAGTGCTACGTACCCCGGAATTGAAGGAACCACTTGAGTGACGCGACCAGACGCCGATCTACTCTCAATCTTCTAAAGGCATTAAATTTACATCGAAAAGATTGGGGGATATATCCCTTTAAGTTCTAAGTAACACATATATGAAAAATAAGAAAACTTTAAGAATTAGGGAGCTCACTTAGAGTACTTGTGAAAAACAACATATAAAAGAGATCACCTTAATAATTTCATTTATTTAGTTTACCATAGATATCTCTCTCAGCCACCCCTTATGGGCTAAAATTAAGCATTGATGAACGCAGTAGAGATATGAAGCGATCGCCAAAAGCAATGATGGTCATACTCTCTTACGTTCTTCTCTTTGAAAAAGATATTTTGAATAGAGGGTGCGTTATAAGCAAAGCAAGTTTCTATAATGAGAAAAAAAGCAAAAAGGAAAACAATATAGCAAGAACTGAAACGTGTTCTGAGTCATAAAATACGATAATCTCAGGGTGAAACCTCTTTATTACCTCACTAGAGATCACATCTTACAGGAACTCAACCAGGTGATAGATGGTAGAAAGGTAAATTGATTTGATTTAATAACGTAATCTGAATTAAGTGAGTATAGATATAGGCTTACCTATTTTTAAGCATCTTAGGTGGATGAGTATATATAATCATAAGCTTACTCATAATTAGTATGTAACCTAATTTGTACTAATAATGAATAACATGAGACTCAAAAAATAATTTCTAGGATGCCAGTATAACTGATAATTTGACCTCCAGATTGGGAATTTGAAAGATGATGTTATTAAATATAGCTATAATGTGTTTGATACCACGGATATAAGTGCATTACTACTGACCCCTAATAAATTGACATTTGCCTTTATACAATTGGTCCACTTGTTAGAATTTAGAATATATAGTAAAAAATTTACGAAAGCTACAATTAAACATTTTAATTACTCGACAGTACATCTAATGCATATTGTTAAAACACTACATTCTATCTCTCGATACTTTATGAAAACTACATACTACAAAACGATGAGAATTAACGCAAAAGATCCAGAGCATAAATATATCCATTTTATTTAATAAACGATTTCAGTATATCTCTCACATATAGTGTATTAAGACATTAATAACAAATATACTATGAAACCGTGTAATATTACGTTTACTTTTAACTTATATTGGTGAACGCGAATTGTAATGATAATATCTAGCTTGAACTTCTTAATAATATCGGATAATACAGCTGAGGGAGAATTTCTAATTCTTATGAGCCAGCTTAATATTCACTGCGCTCCAACTAGTGAGTGAATAAGTCAATTCTTTCTATAGGAGACGCCCTAACAATTATTAATTAAGATTAAAAGTTGACAATCTGAAACATAGGGTTCTTATCATTTCCCGTGTGCAGTAAAATCCGTCGCGAGCAGTGTGAGCCTGCATCGAGCCAATATGAACTGAAATGGTCACTCGTAATTACGCATTAAAGTAATTGCTTCCTAACTTTATTGTGGCAATTAAACTTTAGAGAAAAAGTATGACAAGAGAGTGGTGCAATGAAGCGATTATGATCGAGAGCTTTGTGAAGAGCGTCCGTTCCTTAGTGATTCTAAAGTATAGTTTTTTTCAGCTTCCCACCGATTGGACAAGCTCTTTTATATACGCTGCTCAGCAATATACAAGGCACTGATAAAAGCCGTGTTAATATATTCTTTCAGGACACTGGCATAAGTAAATAATTCAATAACTCTACAATGAAAGAAAGTAACCAACTTATAGATTTAATGAGTGACTTGAAAATATGCGATTCAGATGGTACAAGTTCGCACCGGAGAATCAAGAACTTGTAAATTTGAACATATGGACGGTTTACTTACTAACGCTCTCAGTCGCCATTATGAATTAAAGCCATTTCTAAAGGAGATATCTCTTATCATCGTATTCTTTATTTTTCGCACACTAAAATTTATCACGCGAGTAAATATTCTTTGTCATACTAAAGTAGACATTGCGCATTAAAGAATTCCAAACTTTATGGGTTGCAGAGGTATTAAACCTGAACATTGCGCCAAGAATTGGAGTCTCAGCTAGAGTGCTAAGCAGACACATACAAGCAAGAGACGCACAGGCATTTAATTAAACATTTGCTTGTTATTCGCAAATTACTACAAGTGTAAGTATCGACTCAGTCAGAATACACGATATGTTCAAGCTGCCAAAGTCTTTCATGTGTTTCAATCAACAACTTTACTTTTTCGTATCAACATCGCCAACGACTCTCTGTAGGAAAAGAGCTATACCCTGCAAAATGAACGACCTTAGAAGACCATCATATGCGAGTTAAGATAAAAAAGTTAGATAAAATTGGACTATGAAACTGAACGTGTTATTTGTAGATGACCATCGTCAGGGTCATGTATAGGGTTAGCAATAGTGCACATTTATTTATAATTATAAAGAGAATACTTGTCATACCCAACACAAATTCCTTTTAAAATTTTATAATAATAACAATGAAATTAGTAAATACTATTTCTTTGCCGTTTCGTACGGGATCTTTTCTTCTTCCTTGGATTTTTTCTTTCATTCCTCTACTATTCATCGTAGTTTCCATAATCAGCATATCACAAAAACCACGTATGAGCATTTCATTAATGTTTATCTAATGACCAGAAACAAACGGAGTTATAGGTCAAATTATATTCTGGACAAGGATTACTTCAAGTGTGAGTTGAATCTCCACAGAGAAAAATTTCCTAAGAATCAAGAATCTAGGACTTAATAACAATAACGCTTGGCAAGTAATAAAAAAATTAGTAGAGAGTTTAGAACCCTAATGACGATCTATGGAAAAGTTAGAATATAATACGAATAATACAGCCTGGAATTAGGAATCAAAACTAGTTTAAACTCGTCGGTTACGGTGCATCGCACATATATATATGAAGACAAGCGATTGTCTTCCTACTCTCATGATTGTACCCTCACCATGAGACGTGTTTTTTGCATATAACGCTGACTTTAACACTCTAACTGCAAATTAAAACCCCATCAATTCTAAGAAAAACCTGACTTGGTATTACTGTTGTCCAATTTTCTTTTTGTGTAGTATCTGAAAGCTGCATCTCTCTCTTCTCTCTCTCTACTCTCTTCTCTCTCTCTTCGTCTCTCTACTCTCATCACTCTCTCTACTGTCCGCTCTCTCTCGGGTCCTCTTCGTAGTCAATTATATACCTCACGATATTTATGTAAGTATATATTACCATTCAGACTTATGGAATGAGTGGTTACAATAAATATAAAATAATTATATGTGATATTATTTACTACTCCCTATTAAATAATAGCTACTGGCTGACCCGTCTAATATATTATATTATATATATATATATATTAATATATATATTAATAATTAATTAATATATAAATATTATATCAACTATATTAATATATACTATATATTATGTATTATATAATTTATAATAATATATTATATATATTATTAATATATATATATAAGATATATTAATTATATATAGATATATAATATATATATAATAGATTAATTAATATTTTATTATAATTCATAATATAATTTATAATGATAACAATTAATTAATTTTTAGTATATATATATATATATATTATATAATATATATATATATATATATATAATAATATATTGCCGGCTTACTATAAAATTATATATAAGTGTTATATAATTTGGATATATATATATTAAATGTAATATAACAAGGCAATAAAAAGAAAGAAAAAATTCGCTATATATATATATAATAATTATATATATATATTGTTTCAACATAATTATATATATATATATTAATCTTAGTGTATAATTTAAATAAAATAATGGTAGGCTAAGGTGCTTATTAGAGTACTCCGTATTATAGCTTATTATACTTATTTCGTATGATGTGAGCTCACGATGTGCAAAGAGATAAAGTACTGATTATATATATGCTTCACGCTTGATAGCTACGTATTATTACAGTAGAGGTGTTCTTTTTAACTAGGCTCTACTTCGGGCTCAATATTTGCGTATTCTGATTTTCAGGATCGACCATTTAGTATGCATAGGGGTATGGTGTGTATTATATATGCATAAGTATTTTTATGCATACAAACTTGTCAAT
>JABUQX010041461.1:32500-35000 GCA_015478945.1 Trachelipus rathkii | reverse complement strand
GTTCATTCAGTGGAAACATGGGCAGGGCAGGTTTGTTCTTCCTTCCCAAGGGTGAAACTATGAAAGGAAGCAAGTATATTAAAGTTTTGGAAGAACATCTTACTTGTTGGGACATTCATGGCTGTGATTATTTTATGCATGATGGTGCCCCTGCCCATAAGGCCAAGATCGTGACAAAGTTTTTCAAAGACCATAACATTAATATTTTTGAGTGGCCTGGTAATTCTCCAGACCTCAACTCCATTGCAAATGCCTGGAATGTAATGAAAAACAAGGTTCAAGAGACACGACCAAGCAGCATCAACGATCTGAAGGAGGCTCTCAAGAAACTGTGGGTAGCCATGGACCCCAGCTACTTCACCAACCTTGCTGAATCCATGCCAAATCGACTGCAGTTGGTGATAAAATATAAGGGCGAACAATGACTAAATCATAATAATTTTAAATAAATTTGAACAAACTATCCACAATAAAACATATTAAAGGAAAAGAATTTTTTTTTTTATTGGCCTTGTAAAGATTTTTTTGCCGGCACTGATATTTTTTTTTTTACTTTTTTTCATATATTGGTATTATGGATAGCAATTAATTAATATATATATATAAATATATATATATATAATATATATAGTATATTTATATATATATAATAATACTAATATAATATATATATTTATATATATAATATATATATAGTATATTAAATATATATATATATATATATATATATATATTATATATATATATATATATATAATTTATATATTATATATAATATATACTATATATATATATATTATATATATTATAATATATTACATATAATATAATATATATATATATATATATTAATATATATATATATATATGTATATATATATATATATAAATATATAATATATATACTATATAAATAATATATTATAAATATATTAAGTATATATATATATATATATATATAATATATAAATATTATGAATATATATATATGATAATATATATATATTATATATATATATAAGTATATAAAATATATATATATATATATATAATAGTATATATATATATGAGTATATAGTATAGTATAGATATATATTAGTATAAAGTAATTATAATATAGTATATGATAATATTATAATATACATATAATATGATAATATAATATATATATATATATATATAATATATATATATATAATAATATATATAATATATATAATATACATTTATATATATATATATATATATTATATATATAATATATATATAATATATTACTATATATATATATAATATTATATTCTGTTCAATGGCTCAAAATGTGTTTATTCTTACACGGTTATTATCCCGTTTAGTAATGTTTGACGTTTTTCTTTTGCTGTATTCTATTCTCATTTCGTTATGGTTCGCGGAAAAAAAAAGAAAGATAGTGACTGTTGCCCGTTCAATGAGTCATTATACTTCTTTCGTTCGTTCGTTGCTTGGAACTTGACCTTCTTTTGTGACTAAGTGAAAAATATAAATAGGTCTAAAGAGCGTTGTTAATTATAAAAAATATACATATTTATATTAAAACTGTAAGTTGGTATATTCCTATTATTTTTACAAAAATATACTATTAAGTATTAATTAGGTATTTACGCTTGTAAGTATTCTTTGGCAAGCGGCAAAAGTATCTGCTAGTTCAAAGCCTAAATTATTTAAGTCTGATAGGACTTAATATCATTATTAATAATGTTATATATATATTATTATTAAATATTAATTATATATTATTATGATTATTATTATTATTATTATATATTATTATTATTATTATTAATTAATATTTATTATTATAATATATATATATATCTATATATATATATATTATAATATATAAGTATAATATATATATATATAATATATATATATATATAATAAATATACAGTCGTCCTCGTTACAACGCGCGTCTTAAATAGAACATAATTTTAAAAATAAGTAAAAAGATAAATAAAAAGAAATTAAAATTACAAAAATACATAAATAAAAATACATTTTTTCAATAATACATATGTTAAAAAGATAATAAAAATTAAAGTTAATATTTTAATTTTTTTACTCATCTTAATGTTTTAAGATTTCAATTTTCAACTTAAAAATTATTTTCTATACTGGTACTGTAAATTACATTTATCTGGCCAAATTGTATTCAATTATTATTAAGGATAAATAAAATACTGCTGCAAGAACATTAAACTGATTAAAGAAAAGGTAAAAAATTTTAAAATTAAATAATTTACAGGGGGGTTAAAGTAATCTTCAATGTGCCTGATAAACGCGGTGGTGAGTGCAGGAACCTAACCCGGCGTTCGTACGAGGGTATGATTGTATTATATTAATTGTGCATTAGAATGATTTCTAATATCTTCAATGATAATTAATCCACAAAGAATAATTAACAATTATATAATTACTTTCCTGCATATTTGAACACGGTTACGTTAATGAATTAACGTT